>VDFB02044679.1:90564-138500 GCA_007258455.2 Sequoia sempervirens | reverse complement strand
CCATTCCCATGAACTATATCATAGGAAAGCAGATTTCAAAGTTCATCTTGAACTATCTAATTTTTCGCTACGGTCTCCCTCAAGTCATTATCTCAGATAACAGGACACCTTTCAAAAACTAGGATGTTCGAGACCTATGCTAAAAGTTCAATATCCAACATCACTTTTCCACTCCATACTACCCCCAAGGAAATGGCCAAGCAAAAGCTACCAATAAGACCATCTTGAAAATCCTAAAGAAAATAGTCAATCACGCTGGTCGTGATTGGTACCTACAATTGAATCCCGCCTTATGGACCTACTGAACAAGTATCTGCACACCAACAGGTGCAACCCCTTTCTCCCTAGTGTACGGATTAGAATCCATGCTTCCCATTGAGATTAAACTCCCATCCTTAAGAATATCATTGCAGAATCTCATCAAAGATGAAGAATATCGGGTGTCATGGTTGAACTAGCTGGAACTACTAGATGAGCAGTGCATGGATGCCTTAAACCATTTGTAGGTCTACCAAAACCATCTCAAGCGAAGCTATAGCAAGAAGATCTAGAATTGGACCTTTAAAGTCGGAGAGCTTGTATTGAAGGAGAATCAAAAAAATTTACCAAATCCAAATAGCAAGGGAAAGTTTTAACCCAATTGGTTAGGACCTTTCATCGTCACGATGAGCTACAAATCAAGAGCATATCAATTATCCACACCAAAAGGTGAACCTCTACAGGAGCCTATGAATAGCTCCCATCTCAAAAAAAATTATGCCTAAAATTTCCAAAGGTGTAAATCCAAAAATCTAAAAAATTAAAAAAACATAAAAATCCAAAAAAATCAGAAAAAAGATTTAAAATATTAAAGAAAAAAATCGTCCTCTAGCGAAAACCACTTCGGTGGTGCTTTGGGTAAGTACCTTGGTGAAAACCTGGAAAACACATGCCTCATGTAAATAAGCATTTTCTATCCACCATGATTTTTGTGGCTTGTTCTGCATCATTCATCCATCACCCATTTGTGTCTACATCATAGCTTGATCCTGTGTTCATATCATGATCTCTCCTAGTACTACTCAATCAATTCCCAAGGTCAGTTTGTCCTACCTATATCGGAGTAGGCTATTGCATTACGTTGGGGCCATGTTCTTATACCTACGTTTGATCGAATTCGTGTATATTCTTGAAATCTTCCTTAAAATTAGAAAATAAAAAAACACTCATAAAATCAAAAAATCCAAAAACATTCATAAAATCAAAAATCCAAAAACATTCAAAACATATCAAAATCCAAAAATAGGTCAAAAAGTCAAAACAAATAAAAAACAGAGTCATCTTATCGAACTATGAATCTCTGAGCTCTGAACACAGGCAAGGTTGATTTTTGATCATCCCTTGAGACACTTAGGTCAGTCCTTTAGGAGTTCATCATAATAAACTGGCAATCCATTTGTTCATATTTCATCAATAAAGGAGTTTGTGTTAGTCGTACTACGTGGTATTTGCGTGTATAACGTAGACAAGGCTAATATTTGATCAGCCCCTGAGGCCCCTAGGATAGGTCTTTAGGTTAGGTTCTTGGTCAAAATCTTAGAAAACACAAAAATATTAGAAAATTTAAAAATCAAAACATTTGTAAAAATTTTCAAAAATACCAAAACAACCTCAAAACATTTCAAAACTCCAAAAACCTCCAAATATTTGAGAAAATCCATCCCATTTAACATTCACCCACAATAAACATCCACTCATAATAAGTCATCATCTCTCCCAACATTTGGTAAAACAATCAGAAACAAGTCTAGCAGGCTACAAGTGAAAACTTAAACGTTAAGGTCTCAAGTATAGGTCATTAGGTAAACAAGTTGGTCAACTCTTGGTATTAATATCCCATCATCCAATCAAATCCCAAATCATCTGATAACATCATGTCCTAGGATACATCCTTCCTAGAACAAACAACAACATCAAGCATCACCGTAGTTTAGTCTTGGCTAGAGGTATGAAGAACATTAGCTTGTTTGTTTTCTTTATCTTTGTCTTTTGACTTATCTTATTGCACTCATCCCTATGACCTCTTGATGATGTCCAAACAAAGGGATTTAGAGAGAAAGGAATGGAGCAATGATCATTATATTTCATTTGTTGTGCTTGTTGGATACTCTTGTAATATAACCTAGTCATGCTTACTTCATTCGCTCTGTAGGGATGGTGTTTTAAGTGTCTTGTTGACCACATAGGAAGTCTTTCCTTTCTATGTTTTGGTTCGAGATTTTTGGAATATTTGAACTACATTTTAAATAAGGTTTTGTATGCCAGGTGTGAACAAGGATACTCCTATCTGATTGTCGAGTCAAATTCCATCACACTAGACACAACACCATCCTGGTTCCTTATACCTTGATTCATCGTGCCTATGTGTGTTATCAAACATAAGGTAACTAAGCCCTTTTAAAATCCCAATTCCTGATAAGCAATACATCATCATCATTCATCCTCATCTCTAATAAAGTCTTGTATATCATGGAGTTATTGGATCTTCTAGTCATCATCTCATTTCTTCTTTCTTCTCTCCGCGCTAACATGGTACCATGACAGTTAAGCAAAACATCACCAATGCATCCATCCTACATCCAAAAAATGTTAGCATACTACATATCATTCATATCGTATCATAATAGGAAATTTTGATTGTCTCATGTACATTTCATTTCCATTATTTTCATCATAATATAGATTGTTTATTCTAAGCATCTCATAAATCATACATGTGCATCCATTGCATTATCACAAAGACATCATCACATCATCCATATATGCATCATCATATCATACATGAAAAAGATAATGAAAAATAAAAGGAGCATATCATAACATCCCATACATCTCATAATCATAACATATAACAATTAGAGGCATAATATAGATCTATTAGTCTAAGCATTTTTTAAACATTCACATCCATACATCCATACATCCATAACATCCATGAACATCTACATAATCATCCATCACATAAAGTAAAAAACCATGCATCACATCATATCATACAAAATCACATCGCATATAGAACATCAAGTGCATCAATCCATAAAGCATAAATAAAGTAGACACATCACATAATAAATCAATCATATCATATATATATCATCACTGTCATGGTACAAATTAGAATCATGTGTATGTATACCAATCAAGATACAATGCCCATGGGGCTATCAAAAATAGAGCCTGTGAGTCCCAAAAAGAATCAAATGTTGTGATAAAAAAATTGTATGTGGTAGCTAGCCCTGGTGGTTACTCCCCTTGCCTACCTATCTCTCAGCTCGATCATCTATCTATCTCATCCCTGTCTATTGAGAGTACTCTGGCACCCGAGTTGCCGCAAGTATACCCTACCGATAATGAAGCCTATAGTACTCGACCTCTCTGATGGCCTCATGATACATCTGCATAGGTACTGTCCTCCCCTGGGACAAAGCAGCCATGCTCTCCAGCTGCTACCTCTAGCCAATCTCTTGGGCTAGCTGCAACTCTATTGTCTACCTCTATTGGCACTCATGATCTCTTTTTGTGGTGAGTGCTTGGACCTATTGTCTAGCTTGGTCCCTCTCTATTGTGATAGCCTGTAGTTGTGCCTGCAACCCCTGAATCTACCCTTGTAGCTATTGTATCTAGGCATCTCATGGGTCTAGCTACAATGGTTGAGGTGGTTGCGGAGGCTACTAATCTCTTGAGGCATTACTCTATTGATCTCTCATCTGATCTAGATGTTGTGGAGGTGGCCCACCTCCCTCGAATGCTCCAGGAACCTATCCTACCTGTCCTCTCCTCGTTGTCCTGCCTTAGGGTCTCCTCCCTAGAATCTCTACCCATGGAACTATCAACCATAGTGGGGGTATAAAATAATCATCATATGCACATGTAGTCCCTGGATTTGCCTATACCTGATCATAGGCCCATGGCCTAGCCACCAACTACCGAAAGGAGTCAACTGCATCAGACGCTGGAATCGTCTAGCCCCATGTAGTCTCTCTAGATGTCCTAGAAAAAATGGCCACGTACTGATCATCGGGCCGATCCTAAACATCTCCAAACTATCATGCTACTTTGTTTAGAAATTAGCGCTCTATCATCGTATGCTCATGGCCCTGCATCAGTCGATCTTGCCGAGCATAGAACAACTATTGGACATCATCATACCAAGTGGGAATCTGTAACCATGGCTTTAGGTGAACACTATCATCTCATCAATCACTCTGCACCAGTGGGGTAGACCTAGCCATCTTGTGTGGCTCAAGGTAATGCCGCCCCTGTACCCCCAAAATGTTGGGTCATTAGGCTCTACATCGACCACAATGACCATTGGTTGAAGCACAAAAATGTGCTCCCAAGCCCAAATATGCAATAATGTAATGTCGGTACCAATTGGTCAACTTTCGTAGTAGGAAAACTCATGCAGATTGTGGTATAATGAGGCCAGCATCACTAGTCCCCAAGAAAATAGTGTCCTCTCTTGAAGCATCCTCTCCTAGGCTTGGCCCCATCCCAAGCTAAAATATATGCCCCATCAATCTAAAGCCACTAGTCCACAAATGATCGCTACCACAATTAGCCAAAAAGTCAGCACCCGACCTTTGTAATACTCCAAATGGATCTGGTCCTCAGAAAGTGTGAGCTCCTCAACCTCCATAATATCAAAGCATGCATCACCATCAACATCTGTGTCATAGATAACTTGGTCATCATGAATTGACAACCGCAAGATGCACCAGACGTCCTCTAATGTAACAGTTACCTCACTAGTGGGAAGGTAAAAGGACGAGGTCCCACTATGCCACCTCTCAGCAAGCGCAATCATCATCGCTAGATGGGTCTAGATAACAGGCACATAAGCGACATACCAGAGGCCGATCTCCCCCAAGTGCTCTTACCATAGCTCATGCAAACCACTCAATCTTCTCAGCACTGAGGGTCGATGCTCGCTTGAAAGAATAGGCTCTCTAATCTCCTGCACTCATAAAGCCACAATGCCAAAATTCGTAAAAAAATATGTCCCCGTTTGGAGTTTTGACACAAGAAAAATGAATGTGTCACCCTTTGGAAAATCCAAACAACGACACTGGAACCTTTGAAAATGCAAACTAAGCCATGACGTCAATATTTGCAATTGCAGGCCCCTTTGACCTAGAAACCCTAATCCTAAATTGGACCGTGGCATCACCATTTACAACGGTGTTTCCATTTGGAGTTTGCAACCCAAAAGTCAATTTGTGACACGACATCTCAATTCACACAAGCAGTGCTATATGAGCCCTAGCATTACCAATTTTTCACTTTTAAGCGATGCTGGAGACTTTGACTTTTCAAAACGTAATAAATGCATTTAAAAATAAAAACTCAAGGTTGGGTTAGAGTCACATACCGCTGGTCCTACGCGTAGAGGTCTCTGGTACACTCAGATTCGCTCAGAAATATGTCAGGGAAGCACTCTTTGTGCCATTCTACAAGAGGTTCAGAGCTCAAAATGATGGAAATCTCAAGGTGTGAATGCAAAAATGAATGGAAAGTGACCCCTCCAAGGCTATTTAAGCATGAAAATTAAGGTTTTTTACCCCTTTTTAGCCATCAAACTAGGGGTTTGTACCCCCAACATTTTTTTTTCCCAACTGAAGCTCATTTCACATCCTTTTTATGCATGTTGGCACATTTTCAACATCTTGGAGCCTTTTTGGACCCATCGGGCAACTTATCCTCTTTTTTTGAGAAATTGCCCAAAAATCCAATTTTTTGTCTAATCTCTCGAGGGGGCAATATAACAACATAATTCTTCTCGCTGGGGCATCAGTGGGGCATCCAAAAAAAAAGAATTTTTTGAATTTTTCTCTCGACAAGGTTATTCTTTGAACCAACGCAACAGGTATGCTGCTTCAAAGAGGGACAAAATGTAGACATTCAAATTATCTTGATTGATATCGTGCACTCTATTATGATTCACTAACACCCATTCTTCCTTAATTAAATTACTAATCCTCCACTATCCTCTCATTTGATTTAAATAAATCTAAATATCTAAATCAAATGTCATATCAACTAATTCCACCTAAGTTAATTAAATCCTAATTAACTCCTAACACTAATCTCCAAATCCTCTATCTTTTGCAACTTGCACATATAAATCAATTTATTTGATTTATTATTTCATCTATTTCCATTCAAATGTGACATCTTCTTGGAATATTCCACCAATTTGAAATCTCCCTACAAAAGGACTTTTTTCCTCCAACATGGCATTTAAAGCTTTTACATGTCCTTCTTGAGCCAACTTGGCATTAACTCCTCTTACAACTCTTCTTGCACAAGCCATCTTTTGAATTTCAAAATCCACCTATATGCATTAACTTGCACATTGTTCAAAATGTGCTCCACCTCCCTTCAATAGCATGTTGACAAGTAGCACAATGCCATTGGTTCAAGTTTAATCCCACATTCTCCCTATTTCACATTTCTCCATCCTTCTTTCCTATAAATAGAGGACTTCTCTATTGATTTGGGATCCACAACTTCATGCAAGGTTACTACTTATAGATTTGAGCAATTTCATCCACATTTTCATCCAAGTTTTCATAGATTTCATCAATCTTAGCTAGGTTATTGACAATTTTCATCAAGGAGCTCACAATCATCATCAAGTTCATCAAGGAATCAGGAAGGGCTTCTTTCCACATCAAAGAAGCACCAATTCCCCCATGGGATGCTAGTTTGAGTATTTTGAATAAGATTTCAATAGGTTTCATTCGATATTCTATCTTTGTTTTCTTGTTCATTGTGTTTGAATGAATTTCATGGGGAATGTTTGTTATAGACTTGTTTATTGACTAATGTTTGATTGTTTGTCCATGTTGGAGCAGGTCTAGACCAATCATTCACACAAGTAACCATTTAGTGGTGGGGAAATTTGTCTCAACCTTGCAATTATATACAATTTATTGGTGATAGGATGTATATATATATATATATATCCTAGTTACACCGATAGGTGTATACAGTCGCAACAAAGAGAAAAAATGTGAGCATGTTGACTTTTTTAGGAAACTTCTAAAATAGATAGCATACATTAAATAATAATATATTGTGGATATTTTGTTGGCCTATCTTGCCCTAAAATGTAACCCTATTTTATAAGGGCATTGCATTACAGCTGCAACAGAGAGACGGTGATGCATTCTAAGAGTCTGATAGCTATCGTGTTCTCTTAATCTATGGTGGTGATACTCCTATGAGAAGATTTCTTTGCAAGTATATTGTAATCTTGTTTATTTTTTAATAATATATTGGGAGGCTTTTGGAGTGTAGGGTTTTTCTCTCGAAAGGGTTTTCCCCACATAAATCACTATGTCATGATATGCATGATATTTGTGTTTATTTCTATTTATGTTTTTTTAACTATTAAATATTTGTAAATTTTTGCATTATTCTCCTCTCAAGATTAGTGTAGGAAGTTTTTCCGCTACCTTAGCTTCCTTACAAGTGGTATTAGAGCTTGATCACCTTTGGTTTCAATTGTGGGTTGTTGGGATTTTTGAATTAATCTAGATTTGAGTGGGATCTTGTGTAGAAGACAATTTTTCATCTTGTTGTAGGAATTTTCATATGGCAAGTTCATCAGGGTGAATAGAGGTGGAGAAATTCTCTGTAAATAATTTTGAGATGTGGAAGCTAAAGATAGAAGATCTATTGATATATAGAGATCCATGGGATGCTATTGATGAGAATGTTTCATGGCCTATAGATCCTACTCAGGCTACTCAATAAGATGTTATAGACCGTAAAACCAAGGGTCTAGTCAGATTATGCTTGGAAGACTTTATTTTAATTAATGTCCATGAAGATACCCCTGCATAGAAACTATGGAAGAAGCTTGGTGAGATGTATCAGGAGAAACCTTTAGTGAACAATATTTTCTTGAGGAAGTTGTATTCCTTGAGAATGGAAGAGGGTGGACGAATCATAGACCACCTAGAATCATTCAATATATAGGTGGCTCAATTGGAATCAATTGGTGTCAAAATGGATGAGGAGGATTAATGTCAGATCTTGCTTTTCTCTTTGCCTAATTTGTGGGATTCTCTTGTTATGGCTATTGGGAGTACTTTTTTTATATTGAAGACTAAAGATTTTGTGGGTTCTTTTCTTTCTGAAGAGATGAGGAAGAAGGTATGCATAACTACCAAGGAGGCCCTAAATGTTTGTGGAAGACCTAAGGAAAAAGGTAAGAAAAATGAGAAGCATGACAAATCCAAATCCAAGGGGAGCTTTAAATCTCTTGGAAAGTCCAAAGTTATTTGCTAGAACTGTGGTAAGCTTGGGAATGTTTCTTAAGGAATGCAAAGAAGAAAAGAAGAAGAAAAAGAAGAAATTTGATTTTGATTCTGAGTCTGAGAAGGAATATTTTGATGCATTCATTACAACTTTGGTAACTTGTGTAGGTAATGATGCATAGTTAATTGACTCAGGTGCATCTTTTCATATGACTTTAAATAGAGATTGGTTTTGTGAATATGAATAATTTGATGGAGGTAAGGTGTACTTGAGTGATGATTCTCATTTAGACATTGTTGGTTTTTGTAAAGTTAAAATTAGGTTTCCTGATGGTAGAATAAAAAAGGATTGATGGTGTGTTGCATATCCCTGTGTTAGCACAAAATTTGTTATCTATGAGCAAACTAATAGATGCGAGTGTGTAGGTAGTATTTTCTAATGAAAGATGCAATATGGTAAGAGGTGCTATGGTGATTGCTAGAGGTGTCAGATATGACACATTGTATAAGCTAGATGCATGCACTATTGAGTGTAATAGTATTTCTGTGAAAAAAATTCCATGGAAGAAGTGGGGGTTTCACCTTCAATAGATGGTCATGGCTTTTGGGTACCCAAGGGTGCTCTTTCTTTTGAGACAAATTTACCTACAAAGAAAACTATGTTATCACACCAGAGACTTGGCCACATTGGAGTAAAGGGTGTAAGGACCTTGAAAAATAAAAACCTTGTTGAAGGTTTGTCTGATTGTAATCTTGAATTCTATTTTTGTGATCATTTCATTTATGGAAAACAAAACCATATTTAGTTTTACTTGAATTCTCATAAATCTTGTGGTGTATTGAATCTTATTCATTTTGATGGGTTTGGCCCTATATATGTTGCTTTGATTGGTAAATCCACATATTATATTTCATTATTGATGATTATAGTAGGACATGGGTATATTTTCTAAAGAGTAAAGCTAAAAAATTTAAACGATTTAAAGAATTTAAAGCAATGGTTGAGTTGCAGACTAGAAAGAAAATAAAATGTTTGAGGACTGATAATGGTGGTGAATTTTTCTCTAATGATTTTGATAAATTTTGTAAAGATTGTGGTATTCATATATAGAAGAAAACTATGTATTCTCCACAATAGAATGTAGTTGCTCAAAGAATGAATATGACACTGATGGAGAAGGCTAGGAGTATGTTGAGTGGTGCTAGCCTAGAACAAAGGTTTTGGGTTGAAATCGTTACCACTGCCTATTACATGATTAACAGGTCTCCTACATCAGCTCTTGTTGATAAGATTCTTATAGAGGCATGGTTAGGTCAAAAGCCTTCATTAAGAAATATTAGATTTTTTGGTTTTAGGCATATGTACATGTGCCAAAGGAGAAGCGAACAAAGTTGGAGAACAAGGTTGTGAAATGTATCTTCATCGGATACAGTTATGGTGTGAATGGATACAAGCTTTAGGATCATGTTGCACATAAGGTAATACATAGTAGAAGTGTTATTTTTAGAGAAACTAATCCTTCTTTTATTACATTGCAGCCAAAACAAAGTAAACAAGAAAATGTGATTCAATTTCCTTCTACACCTGAGAAAGTTTAATTGAGGCCCAAAGATAGACAAGAAGTTGAGGAAAGCTCATCTAGCTCTAGATCTTCAAAAGAGGAGGAAGAACCTCCAACTCAGCTTGTTCTTAGGTCTACAAGGCATAGACAACCACCTAAAAGGTATTCACTTGATGATTGGAGATGTATTTTTTCTTTGAATACTAACATGGATGAACCTATATCTGTAGAAGAGGCACTAGGTATGAATGATATAGAATCCTGGAAGATTGCTATGGATGAAGAAATAGCATTTTTGGAAAAGAATGATACATGAGATCTTGTACCATTTCCTGAAGGATGAAAACCCATTGGTTGTAAATGGGTGTTCAAGAAAAATATTGGTTTAGATGGAGGTATTGAGAAGTAAAAACCAAGGTTGGTTGAAAAAGGTTACTCTCAAGTTGAGGGTGTTGATTATGGTGAGATATTTTCTTTTGTTGCAAAAATGACATCCATTACATTTTTTCTTTCTATTGCTACTATTTATGATTTAGAGGTTAAGAAAATGAATGTGAAAAATAATTTCCTTCATGGTGATTTGGAGGAGGATATTTATATGACACAACCAGAGCACTATGTGGTGTAAGGTAAAAGTAAATTGGTTTGCAGAGTGAGGAAATATTTGTATGGCTTAAAATAGAGTTCTAGGATGTGATACCAGATATTTGATACATATGTGTTGAGTTTGGAATTTGAGCATTCTAAATCAGATCATTGTGTTTATTATAAAATTGATGGTGATCGTTTCCTGTTTAAAGCGTTATAAATTGATGATATGTTATTTATTGGTAGAGGGAAAGGTATAGTTTCAAAATTAAAGTCTCGACTTGCTACTAAATTTGAAATGAAAGATCTTGTTGTATCTAAACACATTCTTGGGATGGAAATTAAAAGAGATAAAGTGAAAAAAAAGCTATGTCTTGGTCAAAGTATGTCAACTCAATTCTATAGAGGTTTGATATGTAGGATTGTAGACCATTGTGTGTTCCTGTTTCAGTTCAAACAAAGTTATCTACTTTAGATTTTACATCTCCATTAGATATGGAAAACATGAGCAGAGTGCCTTACTAGAGTGCAATTGGAAGTTTGATGTATGCTATTGTTTGTACTAGACCAGACATTGCCCAAGCAGTGGGAGTTCATTCTAGATATATGTCTAATCCTAGTGGAGTTCATTGGGATGCAATTAAAAGAGTCTTTAGATATTTGCATGGTACCTCAAATTATTCCTTATGTTATCATAGTAATAAGACTAAAGATGATATATTTCCCTTGATATTCATGGTTACGTGGATTCATAATAGGTGGGTGATATTAATAAAAAAAAATCACCAATGCTTATATGTTTACCTTATTTGGTGATGCAATTAGTTAGATGAGTAAGTGATAGGTTGTGGTTGTTTTGTCCACTAGTGAGGCAAAGTATATGACAGCTACTCATTCTTGTAAAGAATCCATTTGGTTTAAGATACTATGTTCATATATTGGAATAAAATAAGGTTCATTGATAATTTATTGCAATACTCAGAGTGTGATATGTCTAGCCAAGAACCTGACATTTCATGCTAGGACCAAGCACATTGATGTACAGTATCATTTTGTTAGAGATATGGTTGAAGATGGTAGGGTGAAGCTGGTTAAGGTAGATAATTTAATGAATGTTGTTGATTCTTTAACTAATCCTTTGAACACAAAGAATTTCAAAGGGTGTTCAAAGACTATGGGCCTTTCGGCCCCTAGCAATTGACAAGATGATGTTTACATCCTCATGTTGCTCTTGCAAGGTGTTCGACAAGTGGGAGATTTGTTGAGAAAATGTGTCTCAACCTTGTAATTATTTACGGTTTATTATTGATAGGATGTATATATATATATATATTTCCTAGTTATACCAATAGGTGTATACAATGGTAGCAAAGAGAAAAATGCGAGTGTGTTAAATTTTTCAAGAAACCTCTAAAATGACCAACATACATTAAATAATGATATATTGTAAATTTGGACCGTTCATTATTAGGTTTTAGATCTAATGGTGGATTTTTTGGCCTTTCTTTCCCTAAAATGTAACCCTATTTTATGAGGGCATTGTATTATGATTGTAATAGAGATGATGATGTATTCTAAGAGTTTGATAGTAGTCATGTTGTCTCTTAATCTCTGGTGGTGATACTCCAGTGAGAAGCTTCCTTTGCAAGTATATTGTAATCTTTGTGATTTCTAAATAATATATTGGGAAGCTTTTGGAGTGTGGGTTTTTTCTCTCGAAAGGGTTTTCCCCACGTAAATCACAGTGTCATGGTATGCATGATATTTCTATTTATTTTTGTTTAAGTTTTTGTAACTGTTAAAGATCTGTAAAATTTTTCATTATTCTCCTCTCAAGATTAGTGTAGGAATTTGTTCCGCTACCTTATCTTCCTTATGTTTAAGGGTTCTCATGTAATTAGGTGATACATATAGTGTATTTTTAACAATTTTAATGTTATTAACATTTTCATTTTCAATATTTTCAATGCTATCAACATTTTAAATAACAATTCCAACATTTTCATTTTCAATTTCAACATTTTCAATATTATGAATATTTTTTATTTTCAATGTTATTCACATTTTCATTGTCAATACCAATTTCAACATCTTCTATATCAATTCCAACATTTTCATTTTCAATGTTGTTAACATTTTTATTTTTCAATTTCAATATTTTCATTTTCAATTTTAATATTTTCATTTTCATTTTCAATATGATGTTCAATATTTTCAAATTCTATTTTATCTTTAGTTGAATTAACATTTAATGATAGAGAAGAAGCAAAAACTTGAGTATTTGTCATACCTTGTCTCCTTTTCCTATGACTTTCTCTATCTTTTTCTCTATATTCTTTAATTTGATCTGTTGTTAGTTTTCTCTTTCCTTTTCTCTTACGACGACTACTACTCCCCATTGTACAAACAAAAAAGAGCACACAAATGATTGTAAAGGTTAAAAATGTGTAAAAGAATCTCCCAAAAGCTAAAATTTGTCTGATATAAATAGAAATCATGAGATTTCAACAACAAAAAGAATGTGGGGACTGTTGGAATGCTCAAAATTTTCCCCTTTTTTATTTTTATATAATTCACCAAACGGATATCCGTTTGTAATGGATATTCATTTATAATAGATATCTATTTCGTTTAGTTTTTAAAAAACAAAACTTCATAAAACTTTTTATGAATAATTAATCGCATAATATTATAGATATAGGAGCATCCAAGGTGTAAGGGAAATCTTGCACCAATGAAAAAAAACAAAAAAAAAAATTCCTTTCAATAAGGGCTAATTGGCTAAGGGTTTGATGAACATGAGAATGGATTTTATGTCTAATTCTTTGAAGATTTCAAAGGTTCGGGCTTCGGGCCTTAGACATATCTCTTGTCACTTGCTAGAGAAGTTGGACTTAGTTATTTTTTTCTACACAATCTTAATGGGTTTCAGACTTGAAGCTTGAGGTGTACTCGATGTTGTGAACAGTTGGATATTGGGCTTTGGAATTAAGGCTTACACCTTGACTTAACTGCTAAAGATATATGATGTATGGACGAAATGTGATCCCTAACACCCAAAGGATGGAAGTTGGTAAGGATGAGTTTCAGTCTTTTTGAGAAAGAGGTTGGGATTATGCCTTACTCAAAAGATGGTAGATGACATGGAGGAATGAACCTTGACATCCGATGTTCAGTAAATTGATTCATTGGAGTGACATGGGGATTTTGAAGGGACGTTGTTTCATGTCTCTCTAACATAGTGATAACAAAAGTGATAGAGGTATGTGTGGATTTAAATAATCCTTTAATCTCCCTCCGAGTATATTTTGTTTAGTTTTGCATAAGCCTCATCCCATGTGTTATATGTTTGCAACTCTCTAGGCTCCCTTTTGGTGGTTATTTCATTCACTTGCACCACATGTCGGCAACACACACTTTTGAGAGTTATTTTCCCTTGCTTTGTCTCCCAGCTCCACTTGGGTGCCACGTTGCATCTATTGTAGGCACCTTTTTGGTAGACCCCACAATCAAAGCTTAAAGTGAAGACCATGCCATGCATCATCTTCATGGGGACCATAGTCTCAAGGGAAGGATATTAGAATGAGAAACCCCACCTCTACGCCACATGTCCTAACTGACTCCTTGGGCGACTTAACACATGTCTTCAAGAGAATTTTGCCAGTTCCACTCCCGGACCATGCCCATCATTTGAAAGAGGGTGTGTTTTTTTTAGGAGAAAAAATGTTGTTTCAATACCTTTCTGTTGTGTCTATTTGGGGAAAATAATTGCGAGGAGTGACACGACTTGTACCTAGGGAATCTTTTTGTTATCCAACATTCAGGTAGTGGAAAAATCTATATATACTACTTAGTCTCTTGGAAAAAGGGTTTGAAAGTACACATAGAAAGCACTAAAAATATTCTCAGCCTTTGTATTGTCTTTATTTCTTGTATTAAGACTTCCAGATTGTGCCAATTTTTTCGGCCTCTATTTCTTAGTTATTTGATAAAATATTATATTGTGCTAGTTGGTTGTAATGATTAGTTCATCTACAAAGCTTATATAATTTCAATATAATTTTGTTGTTCAAATCATGCTTTGTACTCTTCATGTTAAGTGAATGCATATGGAAGGTGTATTATGCTATTTAATTAACTTCTTCAGAATTTCATCTATGCTTTCTATTATTTTTGGGCATGTAGATTGTTGAACGGGCCTTCAAATCTCACACACAAGGAAGATTTATTGTGCCTATTTACTTGGAATATTGGTGTATCACCTTAGCTTTATATTTTATTTCTTTATATCTACTTCATTTTCCCTTTTCACCCCCCAATGTATGAAGAGATGACTTTTTTAAAACCTAGAGGTTACTCAATTTAGCGTAATTGGTGCCCCCATTAACTGAGTTTCCCATAAGGCTGTGTGCCTAGAAATTTTAGGCATCAACAATTCTTTTTCTTGCACACCCAATGGGACCTTGTTTGAATTTATCTAAGCTTAGAGTGGGTGTATGAGCCATAGACCTATTACTAGATCCTAGAAAATGTATAACCTTAGCCTGCTAGTGCGACCTTTGGTAACAGTACAAGTAGGATCCCATCCAATGAATGTCATGACCCCTCCACAGGTCTCGTTACCAATGGATAATAGAAATTATGTAGCGTGGGATGCTAGAAGCCCTCTCATAGCATGAGTAGCATCGGTCGTGGGATTCTATCTCAATGTCTACTTTAAAAGCTTTACATAAATTTATCGGGGAAGGCACAAGAACACCATTCGACCATCTACAAGATGTGGTAGACATGTGCTTGGTGCATGGTGTCACTGATCAAAATGTAGCACTAAGGTGGCTTACAACATCCTTTAAAGGTAAGGCACTAGATTGGTACCACACTCTGGAAGCTAATACTATCGGCACCTGGATCAGCTTAGAGATCCTTTTATGAGTAGTTTTCAAACAATAGAGATCAGTCTTCACTATTCTAGTAGTTGGTGACTATTAAGCGGGACCCTCAAGAGGCCATAATTGACTTCAATGCCATGTTTCACACAACTTGGAAAAGGATCTAGATTGCTATTCGCTTGCCTGCCAATTTGGCGTTCATGTTCTATCTAAAATCTCTCAATGTTGGCATTTTGGTGATGATTCAATCCCTTGGTGGGAACAACTTGTCAGATATGTATAGCCTCATTGTTAAGGAAAAGAATAATTGATTGACACTAAAAATTTTCCACCTCGGCCTGCTATACCTGTATTCATAGAATTGTCAACTCCCACCCAAGAGATAGCTTCTACTAGTATGTTTGATCCTCTCAAATCTATGTACACATTCGAGTGCAACACAAAATGTTGCTTCTACATCTAACCCTTTAGAAAATGAGGTGAGCAACATCAATGATTTTTTGTGAGCCTTCTCAAATAAAATAATTAATATTAAGTGACAACAATCTATGCCTACAAAGCTAGCTTTCCAAAATTACCAAGGCAGAAAACCTTCCTACCAGCAAAACCAGTTCCAAGGAGGTATGCGCATGAATCCATAGACACAACTAAGTAATCAGATTGTGTCGGTTCCTACTCCACTACAAAATGTTCATGCAAGTTCGAATAGAGAGTTGGTAGTGGGGAAAAATAATCTCATCGATGATATCAATTCTTGGTGTTTCCCCTACAACAAAGCACATATTCCTTGAAATTTTCCGTGTGGAAATTTACAGCAAAGAGTGGTGGAAAAATGCAGTCAAGGTGTTATGCTAGATTCAAGAGGCTATGCATATTCCTCTGCACAAATGGAAAATATAGTACTCACTGCTCAAATGCAAGGAATTTCCTTGGAGCAAGAAACAGAGATAGCTCTCGATCAAGCGGTCTTCTCATGGATGGAAGGAGAAGAAGTGGCATTTGCAAATGAAGTTTCCACATCAAAGGCCCTGCAAGTGCAATCATATTATAACACTTGCTCAAAGAGTAGATTCATAGGAAAAATGGTCACTCAATAGCCCAAAAGTGTTCTTGACCAAGCTCCTAGTTCCTACACAGTTGTACAAAAATCTCAGCCATGAAAGGAAATTCTTATAAAAAAGTCTAAGGAGCAGAAATCTTTGAATTCGCCGCCATTTAATATGGTGAAAATTTTGAAGAAAGCCTCTGATAATGTATCCCTTTAGGATATCTTAGCTATCCCAAAGCAGAAGTCGTTACTACGTAAGGCCCTACTAGAAGCTCCAAGCATAGAGCCAACATAGCAACCATCTAAGGAAAAGGCTATTGATTCATCATCTCAGGCCAAATTCCTCACAAACAATGGGGAGGAAGCCTTGACTAAAAGTAGAGGTAAACTAAAACCAAACCCATTTTTCTTAACTCTCATTGTGGGTAAATGTTTTTTGCATAATTCTATGATTGACTCTGGCACTAGCACCACAATCATGCCCAAGAAAATAGCTGAAGCCTTAGGACTTAGCTATGAACCTTTAAATAGAGGGGTTATGAAGCTTGATGGGAATAAGGTTGAAACTATAGGTGTCATCTAGAACCTCCCATTGACTTTGTTCTCCTACCCTAGTATCACATTCCCACAAGATATTGTGATCATTGACATCCCTCTCATCTTTGGTCTCCACTTATCTCAAGATTTCACTACAAAAAGAGGCGGGTATCTTTCTTTAGATTGGTCACACTTAATTCTTAGGACCAAGTATGGAGCTAAGATGAAGTTATTGTTTGAAACTTTTCATTTGTAACATATAGTAGATGAGGCCATGATAAATTTTGAGGCTACTCATACCTCTATCACCAAAGATGAGATGTATTGTATTGAGTTACTTAAGGATGAGAAGGTGACCAGAGACCAAATTGATGAAGAAGAGGTCCTCTTGAGTGAATTTATAGACACTGATCATTTTGAAAATCATCATGCCACTAGATTGTGAACTTATGTGATCTATGATGAGGATCAAGTGATTCTGAAGGTGATGAAGGAACCCGAGGGTGGTATGCCTCAGAGTTGTGCACACTTCATTTTGATGGAGCAAGATGAAAATTTGGTGTGGGAGCTAAGATATGTTTGACATCTCCATCCAATGAAAAGACACTCGGATCTTTTCACTTTCAATTTTCTTGTTCAAACAATGAAGCTGAATATGAAGGCCTCATGCAAGATCTAAGTTTTGTGGAGCAGATGGGTGTTAAATAGATAATGGTGTTTAGATACTTTGAGCTAATAGTCAATCAAGTCTGAGGTGTCTCCACTACCAAGAATGTCTGCATGAGATCTTATAGACATAGGGTGTGGGACCTAAATGAAAATTTTGAAGCTTTAAATATCCAGATGATGCCTAGAGAGCATAATGCAGCTGCAGATATCATGGCAACAATAGGATCTCAATTTGACCTTGCTTCTGACTTAATTGAGAACATACACTCTATGTGAGTGATTGTCTAACCCGCAATCCCAAACAATGACCAGAGTTGGCAAGTGTTCACAAGTGACAATCAAATCACCTCATTCATTTAGCACTTAGGAAAGTTTTTCAATCAGCTCCAACCAAAAATTGTAGAATCATATGAAGGGAAAATTATTCAACTAAAGTCCAACAAGCTTCTGAAAGGACTAGTTACTCTCGAAAATCTATTTGATTATGATGATGCAAGAAATTAAAAGAGGAATTTTGTAGTGAACAAGGGCGACTATGCAGATTTCTAGGTCAAAGAAGGGAGGAAGCTTAAGGCTAAGAAAGATGTTATGCAACATGATAAAGATAGGATCATTCATTTTTGCAAAAAATATAAAGGAGTAGTGGCCTAGTCATATGATGACTATTGGCAACACAAGGGTAGACAACTGGGAAGGGGGGGTGAATTAGTTGTCACAAAATTATAATATTAAACTTATTCTTAGATCCGATAAATAAACATGAAAGCATAAACCATCACCACATCAGAAACACACATAACACCAAGATTTTTTACATGGAAACCCTGTTAGGGGAAAAACCATGGTGGAGGTTAGTCCACAAGATTATACCCTATTAAAAGTATAAAGAATTATAAATGGGGAATGCACATACATTCAAGAACACTACCTAGAGCTCACTTCTCAAATACAAAAGACTTAATTCCCAAAGGAACACACACTGTCTTACCAAAAAAATTTAGATTACATCTGAAAGATTTTGAATTGAGAAAATAGAATCTGCTCGTGCCTTATTACAATTTTGGTTAAGCACATAAAATCTACTCACTCTTCTTCACAATCTTCCTCTATCTTCAAAATATTAGAACATTATTCGTGCACACCATATATTCAAATGGTATAAACAATCGATCATATATATCTACAACTAAGAATAAGATCAACTACATGTTGGCTTTAACAAAATATAAAACATGTACAAACTGTCAGCCCAAATCAATAAACAATTATCAATGTGAACTAACCAATGTTAGGAAAAACATAGTGAGGGCCCAAAACAACATCCTTGAACACAAAAAACCTTCAAAAATTATGTCTAAAAGATCCACAACACACTACAATAACTTTGTCGGCCAAGAACATGAAAAACATGAACACAAAGAAGAAAATCACCAATCGCAAGCACAACGATCAATGTGGATGAACAAAATAGATAGAGTACAATCTAGAAATATCCACAAACATCATGGATCACCACAGAAGAATCCACAACAACTCAACTTACTAGAATCACATTATCTTCTTTTAGAAACACCAACTGAAGCAACAAAACAATTGTCATAACACAAATGCTCATAACTCGATCAAATATTCATGCAGATCTTTGAAACTTCACATGGATAAACTAGATATACTCGACAAGAAACCTTTTAATCCACAACCACTAATCATCAATATACTGAGCTAGCCAAAAATATGATGGCTAAACTGAACTTGACTACATCACTGACAACTTGCAACTTATTTTATTACAATTTTCTCAATATCCTCGACATATACAGCCTTAAAGACATTAATTCCAATAGTTTTGACATCAATGAAAACCACATAACAACAACATCCAACAATCTCCCCCTTTGGCATTGATGGAAACACATGATGTGAAAAACACCATCAATGTAACTTTCTCTTAGCACTTTCTCCCCCTTAGATTTTGACTCTTTTCTCCTTAACTCTTTCATAGTTTTTCACATGACTCTTCTCCCCCTTTGACATCAATGACAAAGATACACATTATCTTTCTCCACACAAGCTCTGAACCACATTTATGAACATCTAACTACTCCCCCTAAGTAGCAGCCACCACACCATCAATCTAGATCAATATATGACTATGAAATGCATAGACTGATGCAAGTCAATGCATCTTAATTCTGAATAAGAGGGGTAATCACCCCTAGCTTCCCTCTGAGATACTCAAAAGTATTCTTAGGCAAGGGCTTGGTAAAGATATCTGCAATCTATTCCTTAGTGGGCACATACTCCAATCTAACTTCCTTTTCACCCACCTTCTCTCTTAAAAAGTGAAAATTGATAGATATATGCTTGGTTTTTGAATGAAACACTAGATTCTTAGAAATGTTAATTTCACTTCAATTATCACAGAATATAGCAATTGGTTCATCATACACAACTCTGATATCTTTCAACATCTGCTTCATCCACAATACTTGAGTACAATTGTTAGCAGCAACAATGTATTTTGCTTCTTACTTAACCATGAAATCAACTTCTTTCCCAAGAAAAATGCACCCCCACTAGTACTCTTTTTGTCATTCACATCTCCTACCCAATCAACATCAGTAAAAGCACTCAAAGTAAGGTCATCTTCTCTAGGATACCATAGGCCAAAATCAACTATCCCCTTCAAGTACCTGAAAATCATCTTCACAACTGTCACATGAGATTCCTTGGGATCAACTTGAAATCTCACAATAATGTATATGAAATTCATGATATCAAGTCTAGTTTGAGTCAAATAGATGAATCCACCAATCATGGATTTGTATTTAGTCTGATTTGTTTTAGGAGAATCATCATCTTGTGTCAACTTACATCCAGTGACCATAGGTGTACCAACTAGCTTTGAATCTTCATTACCAAACTTCTTTAGCAATTCTCTCACATACTTGGATTGAGATATAAAGATCCCCTTATCTAGCTGTGTAATTTGCATTCCCAAAAATAATTTCATTTCTCCAATCATAGACATCTCAAACTCACTATGCATCTCATCAGCAAAATTCATGCACAAACTATCACTCCTCCAAAAATGATATCATCAACAAAGACTTCAACAATCAAATCTTTATCATGATCAATCTTGAAATACAAATTACTATTAGTAGTACCTTTATTAAATCCAAGATTAAAAAAATACTTGTCCAATCTGGCATACCATACTCTTGGGGCTTGGTTAAGTCCATACAATGCTTTCTTCAATTGGAAAACCATATCTCCCTAATCAGTCAATTGAAATCCACCAGGTTACTCAATATACACTTCTTCTTCTAGTTCACCATTTAGAAATGTTGACTTGACATCCATTTGATAAACCTTGAAGTTTTTGTATGTAGCATAAGCAAGAAATAGTCTCACAGCTTTAATCCTAGCAACAAGAGAAAAATTTTCTTCAAATTCAATTCCTTCCATCTGAGAATATCCTTTATACACAAGTCTTGCTTTGTTTCTAACAACTTCACCTTGCTCATTTAGTTTGTTTCTAAAGACCCATTTAGTTCCAATTACATTTTTTCCCTTAGGTCTAGGAACAAGAATCCATGTATCATTCTTCTCAATTTGTAGTAATTCTTCTTTCATTGCTTCCATCCAATGTTCATCTTTGCATGCTTCATTGATGCTATTAGGCTCAGTCTTTGAAATCAAACAATATTCTTTTGCAATTCTTCTCCTAGTTTGAACACCTTTGTTTTTACCACCTATAATATGATCTTCTGAATGATTTAGTCTTACATACCTTGGAGTCTTAGGATGTTCTTGAACTTTAGGCTCTTGTGATCTCACTTCTGCACTTCCACTAGTTTCTTCCTCTTGATTTTTCTGATTCACCGAAATGATCTGAACTTGATTTGGAGTTTGAAATTTCTTTCCTTTATTTGAACTATCATTATGATCGTCTGAATCATATCCATAGGTTCTAGATGGTATAATTGTGTCTTCATCAACCTTGGCATTAGTACTTTCAACTAGTTTTCTCAATCTCTTATTGTAGCATCGACAAGCCTTGCTTTTGGTAGAATAACCAAGAAAGATTCCTTTGTCACTTATGGCATCAAACTTTCCTATATATTCATCTCTTTTGATATAGCATTTACTCCCAAAGATCTTGAATTATCTAACAGTAGGATTATGACCATACCATAGCTTATAAGGAGTCTTCAGCTCCATTACATTTTTCATCTTGGAATTAGTTAGAGCACTCAACAATGCTTCCTTAGCCCTGGTATTGTACTTAGCTTCCTTAATCTCACCTACATTATAAGTACCATTATGTGGGATGATATACCTATTCTTTGTAATTGTCCAGTAGGGGTGAATCTCAGATGACACTCCATTCAAGTCTTCCACAAAGAGTAATTAGTTCCATCAAATCCTGGACTATCCTTCTTATATGTTTTCATCCCAAATCACCTCAAGCTATTAAACTTCTTTCGAGGAACCTGCTTTGATACCAATTGTTGGAAACCCAAGGGAAGACAACTGAGGGGGGGTGAATCAATTGTCACAGAAATTATAATATTAAACTTATTCTCATATCTAATAAATAAACATGAAAGCATAAACCATCACCACATCAGAACACACATAACACCAAGATTTTTCACTTGGAAACCCTGTTAGGGGAAAAACCATGGTGGAGGTTAGTCCACAATATTATACACTGTTAAAAGTATAAATAATTATAAATGGGGAATGTACATGAATTTAGGCACACTACTCAAATACAAAAGACTTACTGCCCAAAGGAAGACACACTATCTTACAGAAACATTCAAATTGAATCCAGAAGATTTTGAACTAAGAAAATAGCATCTATAAATGCCTAATTATAGTTTTGATTAAGCACATAAACTCTGATCACTCTTCTTCACACTTTTCCTCTGTCTTCAAAAGATTAGAACATTATTCACACACACCATACATTCAAATGGTATAAAAAATTGATCATATATATCTGTGACTAAGAATAAGATCAACTACATGTTAGATTTAACAAAATATAAAACATGTACAAACTGTCAGCCCAAATCAATAAAAAATTATCAATGTGAACTAACCAATGTTGGAAAAAACACAGTGAGGGCCAAAAACAACATCCTCAAACATGAAACACCTTCAAAAATTATGCCTCGAAGATCCACAACATGCCACAATCACCCTATCGGCAAAGAACATGAAAAACATGAACACAAAGAAGAAAATCACCAATCAGGAGCACAACGATCAATGCAGATCAACAACACAAATAGAGCATGATCTAGAAACATCCACAAGAATATTGAATCACCACAGAAGCATCCACAACAACTCAACTTACTAGAATCACATTATCTTCTTTCAGGAACACCAATTGAAGCAACAAAACAACTGTAGAGCATAGATACTCATAACTCGATCAAATCTTCATGCGGATCTCTGAAGCTTCACATGGATAAACTATATATACTCAAAAATAAACCCTTTATTCCACAACCACTGATCATCAATATACTAAGCTAGCCAACAATATGATAGCTAAACTAAACTTCACTGCATCACTGACAACCTGCAACTTATTTTATTACAATTTTCTTAATATCCTCAACATATACAACCTTAAATACATTAATTCCAATAGTGTTGACATCAATGACAACCACATAATAGCAACATCCAACAATGACCTTAAGGGATATGATCTCGAAGTCATCCAACATACCATAGAACTAACAGAAGGGGAAAAACCTGTCTGCCAAAAGCAAAGGCCTGTAAACCCAAAGATTGGGTCACTAATGGCACAAGAGCTGAGGTAGCTAATCCATTCCCGGATTGTCTTCTCAATCAAGCATAGTACATGGGTATCCAACCTAGTTCTAGTTTGAAATAAAAATGGGGACATCCACCTCTGTGTTGATTTTTGGGATCTGAATAGGGCATCCCTGAAAGACCACTACCCATTTCCATACATGGAATCAATCTTGTAAATAGTGGTTGGCTTGAAAAAAATTTCTTTGTTGGACGAATTCTTTGGTTACAACCAAATCTGGGTCAAAGAGGAGGACCAACACAAAATGATGTTCACTACTAAGTAGGGAATGTTTGCCTATGCAAAAATATCATTCAACCTCTCAAATGCGAGAGCCAAATTTTAGTGAGTGATGGATACTGCTTTTAGAGAACAGATCAATAAGACCATCTTGCTCTACTTGGATGATCTTACTATATTCTCTAGGTCAAAAGATAATCACTTTGATCAACTTGAAATGGTTTTCAAAAAATGCCAGGAATTTGGGGTATCCCTAAACCCAAAAAAATGTGTTTTTGGAGTGCCTCGAGGAAAATTACTGTGACATGTAGCATCCAAAGACAGAGTTACTATTGATCTAGATCGGGTGAAGGCAATCAAAAAGCTTTTGCTACCAGTAAAAAAAAACTAATTTCAGTCCTTCCTAGGGAAGGTAAATTTTGTAAGGAAATTCATTTCAAATTTTATAGTTCTAATTAGACCTACCACCCTGATGCTCAAGAAGGATCAGTTATTTAAGTGGAAAAAAGAGGCAAGCAAAGCCTTTGAGAAGGTCAAGGAGGCTATTTCTTTAGCTCCTGTGCTGATGGACCTATACTTATCAAAGGACTTTATAATGTATGTGTTTAGTAGCAAGTCTACCATTGCTACTATTTTAACTCAAAAAGATGATGAAGGGAAAGGAGAACATCTAATAGCCTTCCACTCCTAGACTTTAAAATACCATGAGATGGAGTACAAATATGTCAAGAGGTAGGAGTTCACCATTTTCAAGGGACTTAAAAAGTTTTGACACCTCATATCTTGCAGTGAGGTGATCATATACGTAGCACATTCTAGTGTGCGCGAGTACATTATGGAAGGAGAATTCACTGAAAAGAGGGCCAACTAGATAACCAAGATCCTTGAGTATGACATCGAGGTCAGGCGCACAAAGACCATGCGAGGAAGAGGATTATGTGAATATTTGACATGAGATAATGAAGTGGTAGCTAAGGAGGAACAACCTGAGCTAGTTCTGCTAAATGAATATGAGTTTGAAGGTTCTTGGTTGGCAGAAAAATTGAGTTTTATGCGGACTAAGAAATATTCAGTGAGCCTCCCTTCTCACAAGAAAAGGTTTTATAGATTACAGATTAATGGGTATGTTCTCATTGAAGGGGTTCTCTTCAAAAGAAATTTCAATGGTGTTCTTCTGCAGTGCGTAACTCAAGAGCAGACACAAAAAATTCTAAATGTGTTCCATAGCAGTCCCATGGGTGGACATTTCTCTGCTGAGACCACCACCATTAAGATCATGTATTGGATATTTTTGGCCTACAGTGTTCAATGATTCACACTCTCTGGTCAAATCCTACAAAGAATGCCAATTCTTCACAGGAAGGAGGAAGAACTCAGCTATGCCTCTGAATCCAATAATGGTTGAAGAGCCCTTTACGCAATGTGGTCTTTCATTGGGATTAATTATCCCACCTCCACTGCCAAGCATAAATGGATCCTTATAGCCATGGATTATTTCACCAGATGGATTGAGGCCATGCCTTTGAAGAATGCAACTAAGACAGGGATTGTAAACTTCTTGGAAGAGTTGGTAACAAGGTTTGATGCACCCAAGACCATCATCTATGACAACAAAAAATCCTTCCTAGGTTTGAAGGTATGTCACTTTGCACTTAGGTATGGAATTTTCTTAAAGACATCCTCGAATTATTACCCATAGGGAAATGGTCTGGCCGAGTCGACTAACAAGAATTTAATCCAACTTATCAAAAGAATAGGGTTAGAACACCAGAGATAGTGTCATAGAAACCTCAAAGTACTACTTTGGGTGGACCACATACCTCCCAAAAAGGTATTAAAGACTTCGTCATATGAGCTAGTATATGGGACATAAGCACTATTGCATGTCTCCCTAGAAATTCTCTCACTACAATTGCTTAAATCTCTAGAAGTAGATAAAAATAGAGCCATGGAGGTAAGATTAGCTAAATTGCTAGAGATGCAAGAGAAAAGGGAAAATGTGCTAATAACCATGTGCAACTGACAACAAGTGGTTAAGAAATGGTTTGATAAAAAAACCTTTGACCAAGGTCCTAAGTGTGGATATTTGGTGCTGAAATACAATGAGAGAGCTGCGAAGCCCAACCAACATGGAAAATTTGATAGGCTATGGGAGGCTCCTTATCACATCATTCAATGCAAACAACACAATGCATTTGAATTGGAAAACATGGAAAAGAAGCACTAAGAATTCTTGTCATTGGAATTCACCTTAAACTTTTCAATTAGCTTTATTAACCATTTAACCATGTAAATATGTAAGTATGTATTTATTTTGTGTGTTTTGTTAGGCTAAATCTTTATGTAGCTAAGCCCTTTAAAGCCAAAATGAGCCAAAAGAAAAGAAAAGAAAAAAAGCTATGGACATAAAGAGTGGTATATAAATTCATTGTATGGTAATATTTACTTTGAGATATTACAGTACAAAATGGCTCTTAGGCCAAGCATTTCAAGAATATATATATAGAGAAAAAAAGAACTAGAAAAAGAGTGGTATATATATTCATTGTACGGTAATATTTACTTTGAGATATTACAATACAAAATGGATCTTAGGTTAAGCATTTTGATAATATATATATATAGAAAAAGAGAAGAGAGAATATTTCATTCATTCGGGATTAGAAGAGTAAGGAATAGGAGCAGCAAGAGCTACAATGGCAGTAACAGGTAGAGGAGGATACACCAAGTTTCTAAAATCAATGTACCACTCCACACTATAGATAGGCTCTATATTATAGCACCTCAATAAGAAGTGGTAGGCACGAGACACCCTTTGATGGTGTTCCCCAAAGGTCATAGCGCAAAATCCACTTAGGAAAGGTACCCAAGGCACCACCACATCCTCTTCAATGAGCTAATGGAGATCACTTGCAGTCGAAATACCAAGGCCATGCATTGCAGTCATTACAATCTCCCTGAGGCCTCCATGATAGTGCTTGGGAAAAATCTTCTTGGTAAGCCTTAATATCCTCGGTTTTGGTACCTTAATATCCAATAGAGAGGAAAAATAGTGGGAGAAAATATCAGTAGTCACTCGATATTTTTATTCATATTCTACAAAGTCTTTTCCCAGTACCCACTTAATTGTAATTATGGCTAAGTTGTGCTTATTCTTTGTCATACACATCAAATGCTTATTTGAAACTTCTCATAAGAAAGCTACCTAACCCCTATTACTAGTCAACCTAATGGGAGTATCTATTATCTCTACCAATAAACCTAATTACCAAGTATGAATTCTGTTGTTATCCTTAGGTCTATTTATAGAGGTAGCTAGGAGTACGATGATTGTGATAAGCATGATGTTGATCAGGTTTTAAACTCAAAAATCCCACCAAGTTTTGCTTCCCACATGTGAAGTAAGATGGCATAATTAATCAGGGAAAACTTGGAGCATGTGCAATTGGTAATCCACATGGTCAAGTGCCAAGTGTCTAGTTGTGGATGCAATTCAGTCTATAAAGATCAAATCAAAATCTTTTTGTGTAATCATTATGCCTTTTTCTTAATCATTCTCATAAAGTTATTAAGTGTGAAATCATGTCAAAGGATTCATACGCCTTTAATTTCCAACTCAAATTCCCAAGGGGTGGTGTCGTAGGACATGATGGCTAATCGTCATTATGAATTAATTTCTTTTCGAAAGGGTAGGAATTCATTTTGCATGAACAAATGAGTTGGAGGTACATGCCAAATTTATTTCTCAAAGCATTCGTTGTTTCCAACTCCAGTTTTAAAGAAAGGTAATGTCGCAGGCAAAAGAATAGCATTGAGAAGAAGGTTGAGTATATAGTTCACTGAGAAATAATCCAAGTGTGAGTTTCAAAGAGAAGTTAAGCATTTACAAAAGTTTTCACAGAGTCCTGACATGGCATAGAATCCTGAGATGGCAGCACAAGAAGAGATAGTTAGAAGCTTGTCAGACGCCATCATGGTGATGCCAATGGCCCTCATTTTTGGTGATATCTATTATTCCTTGGTGGGGATGCCAAAAAATCCAATGTGGCCTCACACAAAGGTTGTACAAAATACTGCTCATAGAAACAAATTCCAGATAGTAGAAGATTGGGACAATATCTATGACCCTAAGCTCAACACCAACCCTAAGACTCTTAGGGAAGAAACTTGTGAAAGAATGAAATGGGCCAAGACTAAAGACAAAGAGTCTTTGGGGTACAAGCTATGGTTCTATGGTTTTTTGCAGTATATGGTTCCCTTAGTGCATCACTGCCCAAAGCCGATTCACGAATGTGCCCAAAATTTCAATTCAGATACAAGAATCATAGAAGGATAGAACCTGAGAGTAATAATTAGTGTTCATGCTATTCAGGATATGTTATGTATCCCTACAAGGCATCTTTCAGAAGTGCTTGAGAGATTCTCCATAAACAAATTGGATAGTTTCTGGAAGACCAGAACCCAAGCCCAAGGGAGAGAAGCGTGCACCTCAATTTCTGGTTGGGAACAATGGTTTAAATTCAAACATACAAGATGTCTTCTCGATGTTGGCTTTTGTTTGCAACCTAGATAGTGACAATATGGTATAGGAGTTTCAAATGGGCATGGGTTTCCAATTAATAAAACAACATACCCTATTCTGGTATGACTCTGTGGAAGCCATTGTTCAACAAATGTTGCACTAGTTCAAGGAGTATCACACGTAGTATAAATTCAAGTTTTCCTCTTTTCTTTCTCATATGTTTTTACATCAAAACCATGATTTCTTTAAAGAGCATATGAATTTGTCCATTTTTGATGAAAATGGGGTGAGGAAGTTGGTTTATGCATGGACTCATCTCCTTTTTGTGACTCATGATTATTATGCATTTTTTGAGTCATTCTTGACTCCAATATTGCAAGATTTTGATAAAGAGGACCAGGTTGGCTATTTTCAGCTCTCCACTAAGCAAGTGAGATGGATGAAAGATCTTGTCCCTCCCTATGATTTTTGTAACAAGTAGGGTGTTGGCCCTTGAAGTATTTAGAAAATTGGCCATTATAGACCGTGGGTTTTGTTCGGGAAAGCATCAGAAAATATTTTTCAAATGCCCCTTAAGCTTTGGTACAATAATAATGGAGAAGAAGTAGACAAAAGGTTTTCTATCTGCGAAACTTTCTCATCTGGGGCTGGTGTTGATCTGTGACAAATGGGAATACAATCCTGAAGATGACTTAGTCAATCTCAACATCAAGGTGACTCATAGCCCCTGGCCCTATCGGGAGACTCGGTGAATTTTTTTGTAAGGGAATTGTAGTCTCTTTGTGGACTTAGCCTATATTCTCTCAAAGATGGGAAGGTCTCCATGGTTATTTTTTTATTACACTTTCACCAAATCCAGTAACAGTTGCAAAATCAGAACCACCCTCTATAATGAATTGTTCAGGAACCACTAGAATGAGGAGAAGATTGTTGACTTCTAGGTTTATTAGTAGGAGACCAAATATCTTAAGGCCAGGTACCAAGATCTAGATATGGATGATAAGTTTGATGATATCTAGAACAGAGAACATGACAAGAATGATGTTGAGGGAGATGAAGAACTAGAAGGGAAATAAGGTTCAATAATAAGATCTAGAGAGGCAAGGAAGGATCAAATATAGGGAGGTGGAAAAAGCAGTGGCAGGGCCCAGTGAAAATTCGTTGAGCACACAAGTAACTATATCCCATGTGGTAGTCATACGACCATGTACACATGCCACTAAGAGATCCAAAGTGACTTAACAATCTCAAGAATACATGGATGTGGACAATTCTCCACCCAAGAAGAGGTTACACACCAATATCACACTAGGAGGAAGCTCACAAGTACTTGTGTTAATGAGCCAAGGATCAGAGTCTTCAGTGACACGGGTACTTTTCTCTCCTCCTCTTCTCACATCTTAGTCTTTAGTTAGCCCAGTTGTGTTCGCGTCTCTGACTACCTCAAGTGTTGATCTATTATTTTTTGCTTCCACACCCACAGAAGGTTCCTCTCAGTCTTCCTTTCCCCCCATCAGATGGGTAGTTATTTCTATCCCATGGGTTTTTCCATCTTTTGTCAGGGCCCCATCTGAGCCCTCTATTGCAAACCCTTTTACTTATGATGCATCAGCTTTAGCCCAACCTACCCAAAAATGGGTGACCTTCATGTCTCCACAACCCATGCCACCACCACTTGTGAGTCCTTCTGTCACTTCCCCTTTCACCAGAGCCTCACATAGCATTCCCCCTTTCTCTCCATTAATGGTCACTCTGCCAAAGTGAACATCATCTAAATCTGCAATGATTTCTTTCCCTTTTGTTCTTCCTCCCGATGCAACCTTTTTTAGTGAATAGATTAAGTCACCATCAGAATTATTTGAGGAAAATAACATGTCTAAGATGGCAAGGGCTAGGAGATCCCAGAAACGAAAAGAAAAGGATTTTGTGAGACCTATTGAGCCATTCATGCATACCCTCTTCAATGAGGATCAAGGGTCAATAATGTTTGCATCCATGACTCCCAACACCATAAAAACTCAAGGGCAGATGCAACTCGAAGATTACATAGTCCATGCCATAGGGATCAATATACACCAGGACCAACCATGGGACAAGGTTGAACTAATGGAGGAAACTCAGTAGGTTGTGACTATAAACTTTTTGAAGCATAGTCATCAATTGAACAAAAAGGAAGAATAGCTCAACAACATTAAAGAAAGAGTGGAGATCCTGCAAAAGAGAGAAAAGGCTAAATATGCTAAAATAGTATGCTTGTCTCAAAAAGTGTGAATAGAAAAGGCCAAGCCCAAGAGGAACTTGCAAAGTTCTAGTCTCAAGATTTGAACCTGGCTGCTAATTTGCAGTAGAAAAACAAGGAACTTCAAGATCAACAAGCTCAATTGGAGAAAGAAATGCAATAGAAGGATAAAGAGCTTCAGGACCAACATGATCAATTTGAAAAGGAGATTCGAGAGATAAATGTCTCTTTGGAAAAAAGAATGTGGAACTCGAGAGCAAGCTAAGAAGCTGTTGAAAAGAAAAGATGCAGAGTTGACAACCCTATATGAATAGCTCACCACATCCAACAAGAAGATTGAGGAGCTAAATGAAGAAATCAGATCAAAAGAGGTTGAGGTAAATCTTTTAAAAATTCCTTCCCAACCCTCTGTCCCTCAATCAGATCTTCTCTTGGTGGAACAACAATTATATGTCTCCTACTGGGAGAAAGTTAAGTATTTTTGTTTATCCCTGCAACTAGCACTACAATTCATGGTGGATGTGGTGAAATTAAGTGAGGAGGTACATGGTACAATCGAACAGGCCCCATAATTTATTGTTGAAAGGGTGCTTGAGGTTGAGCAGTTGCTGGACAAATTGTACACGGTGACAAATACTAACTTGATAAAGGAAAGAATAGATGACCAAAGGTTGGCTACCAAAATGGTGAAGGAATTCATCCATTATCATGCAATGAACCTCCAAGCTAACAATTTCTTGGCCACACTGAGTTTGACTACAAATCATATGTGGATGGAATTTTCTCATTTGACTTAGATGGGCTTGCCCTCTCCTTTCCTCTCTGACAATTTAGTGGCCACATTGGAGCATATTGCAGCAAAAATCAAAGAAAAGTAGTAGGATCTATCTATTTTCCAATCATTCAATCAACCTCCCACAACAACAGACATTGAAAGTGCCATCCATATGATTACACAGCTTCTTTTCCAACTAGAGTTTTGGAATAGGATCTCCATAGAGCTACCATTGAGGGAAATTATTGATCTACATGAGGTGCAAGAGAATCTATGCACCTTATCAATGCCATCCGAGGCCGATTGGATACCTCTACAAACTACCCTTTCGAAGCTCTAAGTGTTTCCCAATCAGAATGGCTCTGGTCTTAGAACCAGGATTTTTGGGTTCTCATTCCACAGGTGAAATTCCCCTTGTTAGTCACCAAAAGTTATGGATTTAAATAATCCTTAAAGCTCCCTTCTTGTATATTGTGTTTGGTTTGCATAAGCCTCAGCCCGCATATTATATATTTTCACCTCTTCAGGATCCCTTTTGGTGGTGTCTTCATCTACTTGTGCCACGTGTTAGAAGTGTGTTCTTTTCCCTTGCTTCATCTTTGAGCTCCACCTGGGCACCATGTTGCATCTACCGCAGGCATCTTTTTGGCAGACCCTACAGTAAAAGCTTAAAGTGAAGACCACACCACACATCATCTCCATGGGGACTGTAGTTGTAACAGAGGGATATTAGAATGAGAAGCCTTGTCTCTATTCCACATGTCCTAACCAACTCCTTGGGTGATTTGAAACATGTCTTCAGGAGAATTTCACTAGTTCCACTCTCAGACCGCGACCATCATTTGAAAGAGCGTACACATTGTTTGAGGCAATAGAATGTCATTTTGGCACCTTTCTATTACGTCTGTTTGGCGGAAATCATAGCTAGAAGTGGTACAACTCATGCTTAGGGAATCTTTTATGTTATCCAACATTCAGGCAGTGGAAAAATCTATATATACTACTTCGTCTCTTGGAAAAAGGGTTCACAAATATACATAGAAAGCATTAAAAATATTCTCAGCGTTTGTATTGTCTTTATCTCTTGTATTAAGACTTTCATATTGTTGAACGAGCCTTCAAATCTCACCCACAAGGAAGATTTCTTGTGCCTATTTACTTGGAATATTGGCGTATCACCTTAGCTTTAGATTTTATTTCTATATATCTACTTCCTTTTCCCTTTTCACCCCCAATGTATGAAAAGTTGACTTCTTTAAAACTTAGAGGTTACTCAGTTTAGCGCAATTGGTTCCCCCATTAACTAAGTTTCCCATAAGGTTGTGTGCCTAGAAATTTTAGGCATCAATAGTATGATGGATTAGAGACTCCCGAGCCTCGATGGTAAGGGAGAATGAAGCCACCAAAATTGAGGGAAATGTTGCTAGAAGTGAAGTTTGATTGGGTTGACCAACACAGTTTGATGTTGTGGCACATGACACAAATGATTGATCATTTCACATCATTATTTTGAACCATAAAATTTAGGGTTAATCAATGATAATGTTTTGAAGTGAAGCATATATCCTGGGAGGATTTTGTCTCAAATTTTTCAAAGGAAGTCCATCTACTTGAAAGAGTTCATGTAGCTTCTTCAAGTACCTTTTAGGTACTTTTCAAAATGTATTTACTTATTAAAAAAAAAAGATCCAACAGGGAAAACCTTCGAGTGTTGTTGGCCAGTTAATGCTTGAAAACTGACTTCCATTGGGCGTTAACTGCTAAATAAACTTAGTGGTGAAAACTAGTTTTTTTATGCCTCTAAGTGGTGATAGATTGAAAATTGACATGTTGACAGTTTTGTTGTAAAAAAAAATAAAAAACATAAATACATAAATAATTCCTATCACTTTTGTGCTAGGAACTGCCTTCTACTCTCATTCTCATTTGGTGCACTCAAGATGGTTTTCACTTTTCGCTGTTTGAGGATGACTTTTTGACATCTAGCTCTTCTTTTCAACCAGTTACACCACCTTTCTATGTGCTTCATTCTTCCTAGTTATTTCAGGACTTGGTTCCTATCATTTTCTAGATAGGATTCCTTATTCAGTTCTTTTTGCAAATGTTGTTGGTCAATGTTTGTCTCCTTGTGTTAGCGGTTCTTTCACCTCCTTCTCGGTGTTGCTACCATCATGCACATTCTAAGGCTTTTCCATGCTTCCATGCGGGTACTCCATCATTTCTAGATACACTTCCTCCTTCGTTGATTCCATGGTTTTCTTATGCACTCATGCCACTTAATTGTCTGCATCTGTGGTACTCCATTTCATGTCTCTCGTACCCATCCAACTTGGCTTTTCCAATGTACTTTCCTCCTCATCACTCTATGTTTCCTTATTCTTAGCTATGTCACTATTTTATTGGCATTCCTATGTCGACACCAGCCATGCGCCTTGCTCGGTTACATTTTTCGTTATGCCAGTTTCTTGTGAGCAAGCCTCCACATTGAATTTTCATACACATGGAGATTCAGTATTGGTATATTTGTGTTTTAATTCTCTTTTTTGTTTTATTTTGTCTTTTATTTCTTTAATTAATAGTGATGTATCTTGAGGATAGGTCACATGCCAAGCTGGGGGGGAAACTTTCCAATCATATCCATTACATATCTAGGAACTATCAAATCATACCCATGCCATATCATGCCATATCCATTTTATATCTCCATTTTCAATCATGTCATATCTATTTGGCATGACGTAAATATTTATTACTTGGCCTTGTTTATTTCATAATCTTATTACCCTATGATTATCCATGTAACCATAAGCTACCATAATTGCCATTGTAAACTACTGTCTAAACTTAGTTACACCTATTTACTTTTTTTTACCACATCCACTACCTACAAACTATTTCAAACTATTCCCAACATTCTTTTCCTTTCTAGTGGTGGTTTCTGCATCTGCTAACAAATTTTGTCTGTGCACTATTCTGGTTTGAAAAAGTGCACTATTTCGGTTTGAAACAAGCCTCCTGGTAGCATAATGGAAAGAGACCACCATCACCATTTTGATCCCACATCCATGGATGAATTGAGAGCTCTAGTAGCTATTGTAGCATATAAAATATTTAAACAAGCAAGGTGGGGTGCATATTTCAGGAGATTGAGGGGGTATGATGACAAACTTGTATGAGATTTTGCAATGAAAAGTCATAGGAATCAAGCAAGGTTTCATGGTTTAGCCATCCTTGTCACACTAGAGGCCATAGCTGATGTTTCTAGTTTGCCACTAATAGGGAAAAACTATTTTCCTGACAGTTCAAAGTGAGTGAAAAATCTTAAGCCCCTTTGTAAGAGCTTTTACGATGAGGAGAGACTGTTGAGATGGTAACCGGGCAAGGTACGAAGCTAGCCTCACTCCCACATCCCTAGAATGAAGTAGAAAAATTCATCATTTAGTACATAATCTATGAAGGTAGGTACATATATGTAGAGGCTAAACATTTTCGACTCATGCTGCATCTACGATGGAATTTGCTTGTAAATGTTTCATTCTTTCTTTATTCCTCTTTAACTCAAAAGAGAAAAGTAGTCCAGAAAGGAAACACGAATTCTCTAGCCCATCATGGACTCATTAAACTATTGATTGTGAGAGAATTAAATAAGTTTTCTCCTCCAAGGGACTAGGACTCATTTACTATAGATGACACCCTAGAATAATCTATTGAGGAAGGCCTCCCTAATTCCCCAAAAACCTTTGACATAGAAAGATATCCTAGAAACTCTGAAAGAGAAAAATATGCACATACAAGATCAAATAAGGGTATTAAAGGTGAAAATTATTCTGATACACATAATGAGGGCTCTGATTTGGGTTCCCCTAGTTCTTCAAAGAAAAGGGTTTCTACAAAAAACAATAAACAAACCCTAGGGTCATGCAGTAAACAGGTCAAGGATTCAAGTGCTAAACATGCAAGTGTTAAATCTGTTAAAATTTGTACACCAGACTATAGGGGTAAAAGGAAACTACATAGTGGGTCATCCTCAGCTTATGTTTCAGAAATTTCTCATGATAAGGAAAAATCATCAATTGTCACAATGGATAAATTAAAAAACTTGGCCAACATAGCTAGTAATGTTTTGAGTCCTGAGAAATCCAATGAAGTTGATGACTTGACAATCCTAGCTATGGTCTTTTGAAAAAATAAAAAAGATAGAGGCATTTTCTAGGGAATTGAGGAGAAGTCAAAGGAGAAAGACACAAAAGGGGTCTATGGCCACTTAAATAGATAAAATGGAGCCTAGGAAAGAAACTAAAATGCTTCAAAAAAATTATCCAATTTTAAAAGAAATATCAATTTCCATAGAAGGTATTCATGATGGAAAAACTGTTCAGGATGAGCCTATTCCAATTAAACAAATGGGTGATGACAACCTGGAAAATTGTGCAGAATAGGGAATTGTTGAATTTTAAACTCCTCATACTGATAATCAAGAAGTAGAACAAGAATCCAAAGAAGAGGTAGAAGAGGAGGTAGAAGAAGAGGTTGAGGAAGAACACCCTCTATTGAAAAATGAAGGAATTTGTGACTTGTAGAATCTGGTAACCATGTTAACTGAGGAGAATTAGGCTTTACAAAAGTAGGTCCAAGATGCAGGGTCTCTTAATTCTTCACAGGAAACAATGATTCATCAGCTCAAGACAACACTTTAGCAAAAAAAAACTACCAATGCATCTCTTATTCCCTTTCAAGAACATGAAGATTGGATGCATGTGCTAAAATAGTTGTGGTTCAAGGAAATCTCTAGCACAATGCAAAAATTGGCTTCTCCACTTGGTTTGCCTCCTATGTTCTTTTGCATGAGGGCATGCAAAACTATAAGTTGGGGGGAAATGATGGGGTGAAATGTGTCCTTAGTTTTACCTTTATATTTTCCCTTTACCCTTTCATTTCTATAGGATCCTTTGTTATTCCTGTCACTATTTGTAATGAAGTAAGGATATTTAATAAAATGAAAAGAAAAGATAAAAACTTGTAAATATATCAAAACCTTCAAATTATTTATTAATTATCTTCATGACTATCATAGTAGGGAATAATTAGGAGGACAGTGCATGGGAGAAAGAGGAGCATTGGTGGAATAAAGACAAAACCATTCAAGAGTCATGTGTGTCATTTTTGTTAAGTCCAGTCTAAGTTGTCAATTTGTTTTAAAATAATATTGAAGTTTGCAATGTATTTCTAAGTAGCTTCTAAGGTTGTTGGATGCAAGCCAAAACAACCTAAACAATCACACGCTTTTTAATCAACATTAGTTATAAACTTAGCAACTCATAATCTCTATAAATATGCATGTCAAGACTTGGATTGATATTGATAATATACATCTATAAGCTGCTATTCTGATTTGAAAAGATTGTGATTTAAAATATCATTTGCATGAGTATTGGTTAGCATGGAGTAAGATTTTCATTTCATCACTTGATAATCAAAGAAGACAGGGCCCACTTCCTTGGTTACGTGATGAATCGTTGTAGTATTAGTGTGTTGTGTGGTAATAAGTCTTTACAGTTTTAAATCTATTTTCAATCTTTAATTGTTGTGTTAATTTGAAATTGTTCAATGTGCTATTAATTATTATTTTGAAATAATTTGGTGTTTTGTTAATCAATGTGTTCATTGCTACAGGTGCATTCAGTTTGGCAGATTACTTTTCAATCAATATTAATAAGTGCATTTTTTGTTTCATTAGAACTTAGTTTAGCATATTATTTCAAACATTGTTAATCAGGGTGCTTATTAATACATGTGGATTTTATTTAGAATATTACATTTAAATTCTTGTATTTATTTGTCTTATGTTAGTTTAGTTTCAATGAGAATTAGTAATTATATTTCACTATTTGGTTTTAATCTATCTTTATTACAAACTTTTCCTAGCATAGGTTCCTATCAAAAAATTGGCAAGAAGTCTAAAAACTAGATTTCTGAATAAAATTAGATGGTGTGTTAGTTGCATCCATCCCCACTTGGCTCATTAGTTTTCAGCCCCTAGGTAGACCGCCACAATACCTTTCACAAGTTCACAACTCCTAGATTGACAATTAAGAAATAAACTGAGGAAACCTCCATGAAATTCCCAAGAATTGATCTAAACACATTTTCCAATTAGATAGAATTACAAGGATAGTTTACCCCTAAAATCCATGCACAATTTAATCCAATCACCTCTCTCTGGTATTTCTCATTCTCTTTCTCTCCCTCTAAGGTCTCTCTCTCTCCTGTCCCTCCCAAACCCCTCTATAACATATTTATTATATATTAATATATTAAATTAAAATATTATATATTAATATGTATGCATAGGGGAAGCTTCAAATCTTATACAATAAGTAACGGATATTCATTTGCTTTCAATTTTTATAAACCAAATAATACATAAAACCAATATTATGTATTATTAATATATAATAAATGTATTATATATTAATATATTATACATATATTATATATTATATATTATATATTATGATATATATTATGATATATATTATATATTATATATCTTATACTCCCTCCCTCTCTAGCACTACAACTGATATCCAACATGTAATTTGTATTGAACTTTTGGCACAGTAATTAAGCATCTTGTTATCAAAATCCTAACCTCCCAAATGCATATCCCCTCTCTCTCAAGTCTCTCCCTCTCCCTCTCTCTTTATCTCAGGTCTCTCTCACTCTCTATCTCCCTCTCAGGTCTCTCTCTCTCTCTCTCTCTCTCTCTCTCTCTCTCTCTCTCTATGTCTCCCTTTCAAGCATCTGTCTCCCCCGTATCTCTCTCTCTCTCCCTCTCTCCCTCTCAAGTCTCTCTCTCTATGTGTATCCCTCCCTATATCCCTCTCAACCTCCCTCTCTCATGGATCTCTCACTCCCTATGTCCCTCCCACCCTACCTAGATAACTCTCTTAGTCCCTCTCTCTCCCTCTCTCACAGGTTTTTATCTCTATCTATGTCTCTCTCTATCTCTCTTTCTCTCTATGTCTCTATCTCTATCTTTATCTCTATCTTTGTCTCTACCTCTATCTATATCTCTATCACTATCTCTATTTCTCTCTTTGTCTCTCTATCTCTATCTCTATCTCTATCTCTCTGTCTATCTATTTTTCTGTCTCTCTCTATGGTCTCTCTCTCTGCATCTCCCTCTTAGATCTCTCTCTCTCTCTCAAGTCTCCCTCTCTCCCTCTCTCTATCCCTCCTACCCTCTCTCTCTATTGGGTCTCTCACTCCCTCTGTTAGGTCTCTCTCACTCTCCATCTCCCTATTAGGCCTCTCTCTCTCTATCAAGTCTCTCCCACTCCTCTCTCTTAGGTATCTCCCAATCCCTCTCTCTCTAAGGTCTCTCCCACTCCCTCTATCTCTCTCTCAAGTCCCTCCCACTCCCTCTCTCTTTTCTTGTCTCCCTCTCAAGTCTCTCTCTCCCTCCCTCTATCTCTCTCTCTCCCTCTCTCCATCCACCTCCCTCCCACCCTCTCTCTCTTTGATCTCTCACTTCCTCTATCCCTCCCACCCTACCTAGAAAACTCTCTCTCAGGCTCTCTCTCCCCCTCTCTCACAGTTCTCTTTATCTTTTTAATTTCTCTCTCTCTCTCTCTCTCTCTCTCTCTCTCTCTCTCTCTCTCTCTCTCTCTCTCTCTCTCTCTCTCTCTCTCTCTCTCAGGTCTCTCCCACTCCTCTCTCTCTCAAGCCTCTCCCACTCCCTCTCTCTATCTCACTATATATATATATTAATATTATATATATATAATGTAGTATTTAATATATAATATAATATAATATAATAATGTATAATGTATAATATAATATATATTATAAATTATGTATTATAAATAATAGAGGTAACAAAAATCCGTTCATAATAGATATCTAGTTTTTTCTAAAAAAATAGTAGACTTAGGATTTTATTTAGGATTGCCAGACCTAGAAAGTCAATTGAAAAACATGTTTACAAGATTTACTTAGTTTTCCAAAGTTTACCCTTGTGGCTGTCGACTTTTTGTTGTCTAAATTTGATGAAACAAAAAGGGTTTATAAAAAAAATTATCAGCTTTCTGCCAATATAAGATATGCCTTATTTGAATTTAATAGATAATTATTATTGATTTTCTACATACATTACGACTAAAGTCCTAATTGATAAGCTGATTGAAAAATTTCTATAATTTTCAAACTATTTCACATTTTTGAATCTAAAAGATTTGTCACATTTTATGCTTTGCATACTATTGGATAAAAAAAAAATGAATTTCATAATTTTTTGACCAAGTTATGGTGGCCAAACAAACACATTTTATTAATTTTGAAATGTTCTAATAAAAAAATTATAACTAATTATGTACATGAAAAAATTACAAAAAAAAATGCAACAAATCCGAGCATGTGTCCTCTACATTTATTGAAAGTTTCAGAAAAAAATATTATTTTTTTTCTTGTACTTGGGGTGGTCAAACAAAGGCCCGCTTCTTATCCTTTTCCTGAAAAATTTAGGACTAGTGCATTGAAATTTCAAATTTTCACAAAATACATTTACTTTTTCCATAAAAGGACTAGTAGCCTAGAGATTACACTAAATTTGCTACAAATTATGTTCTTACATATTTTTCAAATTATGTTAATAACCTATTCAAATTTTTCTGTCAAGTTGCCTAACTCTGTTTTTCTGAATTTTCATTGCCACTTAGGGGCCTAGTTTGGATTCCCATGATCCTAGACTAACCCTATGGCCAAATTTATTTAATAGTTGGTACCCTCTTCCATAAATTTTTTCCATTTTTTCTAGGGAAGGTGGTTTCTCATAATCAATTTCATCATATGTAGATGTGTAATCCATACTTTCCTCATTAATAGCAATTGTGGATACTTGTGTCTTAGATGTTCCAACCTCAATTTATGTTGATACTAGCGTTCAACCTCTTTCTCTTTTTTCTTTTATTTTTTTGTAACTTATATTCGCCCATGAAAGTAGGTGTAAAATCCAATGAACCCCAATTGTCTTCCAAAAACTTCATCACTAATGAAAGACTATCCTCTTTATCTTTGGGTTGTAAAGGTTCCACTTTTGTTGTTGGTGTCAATGTTCTTAAAGACTTTTTCACTCTTGTTTTAGTTTGTAAACAATTTTTAGAATTGGGATTAACTTTTATTGTGTAAACCTTGTTATTGTAAGTGTATTTCATTAAGTAATGAAGATTTTAAGGCACCCATTTCATCTCATGAATCCATGGCCTACCCAAGAGAAGATTATATGATAAGTCATGGGGCATCACATGGATGGGAGTTTGCAAAACAACTTTACCAACTTTGATAGGTAATGTTATCACTCCAAGCAGTTGCTTACCCACATTGTCAAAACCATAGGTGGACAAATTATCTGGTTGAATTTTAGTCTTGTCTGCTCCATTTTTTCCAAAAGATTCACCATTCCAATTAAAGGGCTTGATAGGTACACAATGCACTTGTAGAAAGAAATATGACATTATCAGATTACTTTGCTTTGTCCAAGGTTAATTATTAAATTTTAGATTCAAATTATGTCTATTCTTTCTAATGCAACCTAGAACTGAAAAAAAACTTATAGACCTATTAAAGGCACAAATCTAGAAATTAGACCCCATTTCTATAATCCGGTAATAGTTGTATTTCTTCACCTAAAATTTTAGGAAATTTTGGGAGGACAAACGCGCCTAGGGTGCCTATGTCCTAGATAGTGATTTTCTAAAATTTTACTTTCAAAGGCGAAGGTTATAGGAAAGGACTGTGTGATAGTGTGTAAATCTTAGTTTTGAATTGATTTTGATTCTATTTTGTGAGTTTCCAAAATTTTCAATGTGATATAACAACCTATGGTTTTCAAATTTTGTAGAAGTGGAATGCTATTTATCTTAATTTTGCAATTTTTCAAAAAATAGATGCAATGCACCTACAAATCTAATAATTTTCAGTAGTAAAATGCAACAAATTTTCAAAACTTTGCAATGAGCTAAGAAAAGTAACACTTTCTTTTCAAATTTAACACTATGAGCTTTGTAATTGAAAAATTGAAACTAGAAATTAGATGAAAAAAATAGAAATATGAGTCAAATTTGAACCAAAGGTATTAGAACAAAGGAACATAAGGTGCCTATGTCCTAGATAAGGCTTTGGAAAATTCAAAATTTGACTATCTCTATTAGTGTTTAGGGTTCTTAGGTCTGTATGCAAATAGTCTAAATAGTGAATAATTTTCTAGATTTTGCTTAATTTATGGAAATGCAATTTAAACTGTGAGTATGCAATAATGTTAAAAGTAGCAATTTTGAGTTCAATTTTTAGATCCAATATGAACTAATTGACTAATTTAAAATGAAAAAATTCTAAATATGATGATTTTAATGTAAATTTTAAAAGGAACAATGCAATATTTTTGTATTTTATGCTTTATAATGCAACAATGAATGCCTAAAAGACAAATACAAAAAAATGCAATGCAAATCCTAAATCTAGGATTAATTATTGTAGATATTAGAAGGTTTATGATGTAAGAATGTCAAGTTCACCAAAATGGAATTTATGAGAAAGGGAACCCTTTATGGATTTGACACCTTTCCCAAAAAAAATCATATAGGCAATTATGAGATGCAATGATCTAATTTTCCTAACGATGCAAATTATCACTTTTATATAGAAATAGTAGATCTAGAATATCATAGAGGAAATCAAACACCAAAAATAGAAAGGGGAGGACATTGTGCACCTATGATATAAATCTCAACAAAAATTACTGAAACATTGGTGTCGAGGGTGCCACTGTCCTACTAGGGATTTTTCAGATGTATTTTCAAAGTCCTTTGATGTCAGATCTGTACTTGCACTTCCTGCTTGTAAACTATCTAGATCACTTTTGGATATTTCTATAATTGACTTTTTGTGGGTTGTTAAGGACTAGGGTTTTGAAATGCAACAATGAACAAAGTATCTTCAAACTTCCTTTGATCCTCTTTAACCTGTAACCTGTGTTGCAAGAATGGAAAGAATGAAGGTGTTGTCATTGATGTCAACTAGTCAACTGGTTATCAACTAGTTGTTGTCATTAGTGGCATGGATACATGCTATTGGTTGTATATGTTGAGGATATTGAGAAAATTGTATTGAAGAAACATTACAGGTATTCAATGGTTGCTATGAGTTTTGTTTCAAAATTTTCTCTTATGTTTTTGTGGTTCAGATATGTTGATCATGGTATTTTTAAGCTTCTATATATATATATATATATATATATATATTTAGCTATCGATCCATTGTATAGTGCGAGTTACATTCACCAATTGTGAAGTGTGGATTTTTGTGTTTCTAGTGTAGGGGCACCAAAGAAAATTCATGTAAATAAGGTCTTTGATAGGATTTTGGTGTTTCAAGTCTTTTAATCATTCAAATAAGGTCATAATAGACCATTTCTAATGTTTAAGTCATTTAGGGGTCAGTTTGAGTTCATATTGTCATATTTTGCAATATTGTCAAAATGTTGTCATGTAAAGTTGTAAAAAATGCACATAAAGGAATACCAATGGTTAGGAGGTTCAAATGGTAGTTGGATCGGTTGAGTCAATCAATTTTTTGGTGTGGAGAGTTAAAATATTCAAAAAAAAGGCTCGCAACAAGGTTGGAGATTTGTATGAGAAGTTGAAACAATAAAATTACCTGTTTTACATTGAAATTTATGTGTATTTTCCTTAAATGTTGTTGCTCCAAGCCATTGTAGAAGTTAAGTTGCTGCCCTAGTTGAAATTCTTTAAAATTTTGGTGAAAAATGGTGCTTTGAATGTAGGGTTTATACAAAAACCTTTGGAATTGGTCATGTGATGGTGGAATAAGCATGTGCAGATGATATTTAAAGTCTATGAAGGTTTGCTTAGCAGATTAGTGGCTTGGGGTGTGGATTTTCAATAAACCCTCATGTTTTCAAACAAGAAATTGGCCTAAAGCAAGGGTTTGGTCTTTTGATGAATTTTTTATTGTTTTCCTTATTGAAAGTGGTTGATTCTAATTTTTTGTAACCTTTTGGGAGTGTGGGAATATAGTTTGGTGGTTTGTGAGAATGATTTCTTGGAGTCACTTTGGAAAATAGGCCTAATTGGGGCTTGTTGTTGCGAGACAATCAAGTTTAGGAAGGTACTTTTCAAAACAAGTACATTGGGTTTCTAGATATGTTAAATAAAGCCTTAATGGGTTCTTGAAACTGCTTTCAATTTTTGGAGATTCAAATTGGTTGGAAAATTATGCCTATGTTTTGTCCTTTGGAATACTACTAGCCAATGAACCTATTGTGAGTGAATGTTTGGGGAAATGAACTATTAGAGTTATTTAAGATCTTAATTGGCTTGATTTAGTCATTTTTATGATGTAAAAGGTGTTTTGAAGGTTCAATATGAGTTTTTATACCTTGATTGTAGTTTTGGGTGTTTAGTAGTTTAGAGAGCCAAGTGTTTTGTGAAGGGAATGGTAAGCCAAAAAATGAATGAATGAGAATAATTGTTTGAGTTTGGGTTAAATTGTGATGTTTTAAATTATTTTTCTCACTGCTCTACATCAAGTGGTATCAAAGCATAGGTTTTGATTGAAAGTGGGAAAGTTAATGAGAATTGGCATAAGCAAGATGCCTCCAAAGAATAATCCAACAGTCAAAGAGGTTAAATAACTAAAAGAAAAAATTATCTGTAAGGAGAGGTTCTATAAGGATTCTCAAGAAGTAGCCCTAGCCAGAATAGCAGCCCTGGAGAAGAATTAGAGAAGAGGAATGGTCAGTGGTGACCAAAGTGATAATGAGGATGAGGGTGAGAGTGAGAACCCTCTAGTTGTAGTCCATGATGATGAGGACTTGAACCTTGAAGAAATGAGAATGGTCAAGATGCTCAAGGCTATCAAGGGGGATAATACTCCAAAGGAAAAAGTTGAAGTGCCTATGTATGGTGGTAAGATGGATAGTGAGGAAGTGTTGAGTTGGATATATGCTCTTGATAATTTATTTGAGTTTGAGGAAATAGAAGACAATAAGAAGGTGAAGTTTGAAAAAACTAAGTTGAAGGGCCTTTCCCTAACATGGTGGAACTATGTTCAAGAGGAGAGAGTAAAGAAGGGAAAAACAAAGATAAGTTCATGGGACCAAATGGTAGCAAAGGTGAATGCACAATGTCTACCTATAGATTATGCAATTCAAACCTTAGAAGGTTGCAAAATTTAAAGCAAAAGGAGTTAGATGTTATGGTATACACTAAAGAGTTCCATAGGTTGATTATTAGAGTAGGACATACAAAAGATGAGGTAGAAAAGGTTGCAAGGTATTTAAATGGTATTAGACTCATCATTCAAGATGAAATTGGTCTCATAACACTTAGATTAGTTGAGGAATGTTTTTTGTTTGGCTGTCAAGGCATAGGAAAGGATAAAAAGAAGGCAAGAAAGACAAGGAAGAGGTACAATGCAGACCTATGAAGAGCAAGAAGATGCAAGTAAAGGTAAAGACCAAGTTGTTGATCAAAGAGGTGGTTTTAGAGGTTTCAGAGGAAGATTTGGTGAAGGTAGACAATCAAGCTCATTTTCAGGAAGGTGTTACAATTGCAATCAGTGTGGGAATCCAACATAGAAGTGTCCAAATAAAAAATCTTCTACTTCAAGTGGAGGTGACAAAAGGGTTCAATTGGTGCAAGAGGATGATTATGAAGGTGAAAAATATTCTAGTCAGCTTGTTACTCTAGAAGTTGGAGAAATTTTGATGGTGAGGAGAATTCTACTCAAAGAATCCAAGGAGAAGGAGACAACTCAAAGAAGGACACTATTCAGGACAACTTGCAAATGCAATGGAAAGGTAGGCAAAGTAGTTGTAGATTCAGGTTCTACTGATAACATGGTGTCAAATGAAATGGTTGATAAACTGAAGTTAGAGAAAAATTCTCATGAAACACCCTACAAAGTGTCTTGATTGAATGATGATCAATCTATTTTGGTGAATGAACAAGCTTTGGTTGAATTTAACATTTGTGGATACAAGGATAACATTCTTTGTGATGTGTTGCCCATGAATTGTTGTCATTTGTTACTTGGAAGGCCATGCAAATTTGATAGACATGCCATTTATGATGGAAGAAGCAATACATATCAGATTGAGACAAATGGAAGCACTTTTATATTAACTCCATTAGTGGAAGATGTTAAGGAGCAGACCAAAGCAGCAGAGCTAATTATGTTGGGAAAGAAAGAGTTTGTGAATCTTGAGGGAGACAAACATGAAGAGATTGCAATTGTTACAAAAGGAGATGATGCTAGGACAATAGGTTTGGAAAATGATCCAATATTGGAAGAAAAGAGGAAAGATTTTTCATCCACTTCTACATTTGAAGGTATCAAAATAATACACTTGAAGAGTGAAATGAATTTGGAAGAAAATGGTATTAAGTTGAGGACCAAATCTGATAAAGATAAGGTCAAGGATGAATTGATTGTGGATATGAAAAATTGTTTAGAAAAGCATGATGAGATTGTGATAGGGAAAATCCTTTGTTCTTTGATTGTAAAAGAGGTTAGAGGGAAGTTAAATATTGTCAAGATAGTGGTTTGTAAGTCTAATAATACAATGATACTAGGGATAGAGTACTTGAGGACAAAGATGAAGGCAAAAGGTGGATTGAATCAAGGTGAAAGGAAAAGGAAAGTGAATGAATTCAAGTGTGCAACAGGGTTTAAGAAGAGGATAGTCCTAGGGAAGAATGGAAAAGGTAAGTTTGCAAATATGAAGGTCAGTTTAACATCAGTGGTAGATGAGAGAGAGGTCAAGGGATATTCATTAGGTCAGTTTACAAGGTTGGAGCAATATCAAGAGGGAAACAAGGTCAATGGTGCAAAGAATGATGCACACCTTCAGTACCTAAATTTGTGGAAATTATTTCCAAATGAAAGAGGTTTTGGAGGTTAGATACATGAAGTGATCAAGTTGGACAAGTTGCAACTTAGTCCTCAAAGGGACTTGAGAAATTTTTCCAGGATGGGTGTATGGTGCAAGGGCACCAAAGAAAATTCATGTAAATAAGGTATTTTATAGGATTTTGGTGTGTCAATTATTTTAATTATTCAAATAAGGTCATAATAGACCATTTCTAATGTTTAAGTCATTTAGGGGTCAGTTTGAGTTCATATTGTCATATTTTGCAATATTGTCAAAATGTTGTGTAAAGTTGTAAAAAATGCAAATAAAGGAATACCAACAATTAGGAGGTTCAAATGGTAGTTGGATCAGTTGAGTTAGACATTTTTTGGTGTGAGGAGTTTAAATATTATAAAATAAGGCTCAACACAAGGTTGGAGATTTGTATGAGAAGTTGAAACAATGAAATTCCTTCTTTTACATCAATTTTTTTTTGTATTTTCCTGGAAAGTTGTCTCTCCAGGCCATTATAGAACCCCGTACGTCCTCCATTTGATATGAAATGAATTTTAATTGATATTGGAAGGATTATTCTTCAATTTGGCTGTGATTGGGTAGATTTTCATTGAGTATAGTGGTAGTTTGAAGGTTTTTTCTGTAGGCGGGCCTAAACACCCTGTTTAAGGGTTTGAAAGCATTCAAAATGAACTAATCACCCATTCCATCATTAGATTAGTTAGAAACCTAGTGGAATGGGTGATATAGGGTAGTTTTATATGTCCATGGAGTTTTCAATAGTAGGGATCAAAGTTTGTAGAAGTTAAGTTGCTACCCTAGTTGAAATTCTTTAAAATTTTGGTGAAAAATGGTGCTTTGAATGTAGGGTTTATACAAAAACCTTTGAAATTAGTCATGTGATGGTGGAATAAGCACATGTAGATGATATTTAAATTTTCTCAAGGTTTGGTTAGTAGATTAGTGGCCTGGGGTGTGGATTTTCAATAAACCCTCATGTTTTCAAGCAAGAAATTGGCCTAAAGCAAGGGTTTGGTCTTTTGATGAATTTGTGATTGTTTTCCCCATTGAAAGTGGTTTATTTTGAGTTTTTTTAATGTTTTGAGAGTTTGGGAATAGAGTTTGGTGGTTTGTGAGAACAATTTCTTGGATTCACTTTGGAAAATAGGCCTAATTTGGGCTTGTTGTTGTGAGATAGTCAAGTTTAGGAAGGTACTTTTCAAAACAAGTATATTGGGTTTCTAGATATGTTAAAGAAGGCCTTAATGGGTTCTTGAAACTACTTTTAGTTTTTGGAGATTCAAATTGGTTGGAAAATTATGCCCATTTTTTGTCCTTTGGAATACTACTAGCCAATGAGCCTACTGTGAGTGAATGTTTGGGGAAATGAAAGAGCATAGTTATTGAAGACCTTCCTTGGCCCGATTCAGTCATTTTTATGATGTACAAGGTGTTTTGAAGGTTCAGTAAGATTTTTGGTACCTTGATTACAGTTTTGGGTGTTTAGTAGTTTGGAGAGCCAAGTGTTTTGTGAAGGGAATGGTGAGCCAAAAAATGGATGAATGAGAAGAATTTTTTGAGTTTGGTTTAAATAATGATGTTTTGAAGGATTTTCCTCCCTACTCTACATCAATTTCTAGTTGAGGTCTGGGAGAAATTTTTTTGGTCTAAATTTCTCTTTGTTAAAGTTTTATGACTTGCAGTTCTTTAGCTGAGTTGTTTTGATTGTGTTGAAGATAATTTCGGTATCTAGAAGGTTCATGCTT
>VDFB02044679.1:58353-90464 GCA_007258455.2 Sequoia sempervirens | reverse complement strand
TGGATGCCAAATCAAATAGAGAAGGCCTCTATTTATAATGGAGAAGGATTGAAGAATGAGGAATAGGATGAATGTGGGATTAAGATTTGAACCAATGGTATTGTGACACTTGTCAACATGCTAATGAAGGAGAGTGGAGCACATTTTGGACAATGTGCATGTTAAATGCATGTAGGTGGATTTGAATTTGAAGAAGTGACTCGTGCAAGAGGGGATGTAAGTGGAGTTAATGCCAAGTTGGCTCAAGGAGAGGACATGTAAGAGCCTTGAATGCCAAGTTGGAGGACAAAAGTCCTTTGGGAGGGAGAATTCATATTAGTGGAATATTCCAAGAATATGCCACATTTGAATGAAAATAGAGGAATTAATAAATCAAATAAATTGGTTTACATGCACAACTTGCAAAAGCTAGAGGAATGGAGGATTATTGTTAGGAGTTAATTAGGATTAATTAACTTAGAGGAAGTTATATTGATTTGACATTTGATTTAGATATTTAGATTTATTTAAATCAAATAAGAGATAGTTGGGAGATTAAGGATTTAATTAAATAAATTTAATTTATTCAATTAAATGAAGAAATTTAGGATATAATTAAATAAAGTTAATTTATTTAATCACAAAGAGAACATTATGATTTGATTAAATAAAAATTGATTTATTTAATCAAAGAGGAAACATTAGAATTCAATTAAATAAAGTCGATTTATTTAATCAAAGAGGAATTATGATGAATTAATCTGATAAAGTGTATTATCCTATTAAGGATGAAATTTAATGAATTTAATTAAATAAAGATTATTCAATTAAATGATTAGTAAAGAAGTGATCAAGGAAGAATTGAAGTTAGTGAATCAAAGTTGAGTGTATGCTATCAATCGGGATAATTTACATGTCTACATTAACTATTGAAGGCCACATCACTATTCCTTAATACCATCTCTAATTTATGTTCTTACCATGCTTATCATTTGAGGCGTTCACATTATCATTAGATTATATATTATTTTATAGTCATCAATATATATAATTATATACTTAGCTTACATTTACTTTTCATACATACTACCTTTTACCTCTCATACAATGCCTTCCATCCTATAAAGGTAAAAAATTATAGAGGCATGCCATGTCACTAACATATTCATATTTAGTTTAGAAACTAATCAGACATTCTTATAAGGGCTCTTATATATTTCATATGGAAAACACACATGATGAAAGGAAAAATTACGCAATGATAATTTATGGGGTTCGTTTGTTGAGACATTTTTGAGATGATTTAGCATTATTGTCATTGATGTCAAAACCTGGGATCTGGAAGGTTGTGCTCTGGATGATATACAAAATTAATCTATCCTATCGAGTGCTATGATGTCATGTAGTGTGGATATTATCCTTGATTCAGATATGAAAGTGCTTCTTTTTGGGACATCTATGGAAGATAATTAATGCAGGATTTTGATCTCTTGATGTTGGTTGTTGTGCTTAAAGCTTATTCTGACTCTCCTTGCTATCTAGACATTCATGTAGCATGTTACAAGTTATGGTATGTGTAATTGTGTTTGTCTGGTTGGTACTGAAATTGATGGAAATCAAGATTTGGCCTTGGTTGTGGCATTTCCCATCAGATCTGGATTGTATTTCATGTAATTCAAAGTTTTCTATCCTTTGGTAAATTATACTATGACCTATTTATGGGTTCTTTGGTAATTTGGTAAGAAGATCTTCATGTGTGACCTATTCCTTGGGTCCGGTGTTAGTGTGCCAAGCTTTATTGAATATTTCAAGGATGTTTTTCAAGCTGACTCAGGAGTTTTTGGAAGCATGGAATGGAATTGTGTTTGGCTGACTTATTTTGTTCTAAAGATATATTCTTGGTTCCAAGTGTGAAGTGTGGAAGAAGTATGGTGTGTATGAACAAATAAAAGAGTGAGAAGGTTGAAGGAATTAGAAAGAAAAGTGTTAGGAAGAAGTAATCTATGTTGTAGAGGTTGTGCAAGGAAGTTGGGCAAAAGATTCTTGATTAGATCTACTACAGACAAATATTGTTCTCTTAACTGGAACTCGCTTTATGCATATGTAGATGTAGCTTCATCAGTTCATTTTTGTTAGTGAGACTATTTTGTAAATAAATGTTTTTGTATTAAATGGTCAATAAGCCCAACTCATAGTGAGCCTTACTTGCAGTGAGCAACTTGGTAGTGTGCCTTTGTAAAAAACACCTTAATCGGTGTCACCTTAACCGATGTTCTATAATTGAGAATTAGCATTCTCCATAGTTTTTCCCTTCTTGGGTTTCCATGTAAATTCTTGTGTTCATTGTGCATGGTGTTGTTATGTGCTTTCATGTTCATATCTTCTTTAATTATTATCTAATTGATTTTAGATTGCTATGGATTAATTAAAGTAAAGAAAATTGTTTTATGATAACTGATTCACCCCCTCTCTCAGTTATCTGGACTGTTCAACATTGTTAAGTTTCCAAGAACCCTCTTTTTTATCCTTTTATATTAGAATATTTACTTTACATGTATCTTTGTGCACACTGCATACATTGAGATACATGATCATTCTAGAATTCAGATAAGATTCCAACTAGAAGAAAAATGTAATAGTCAAATTTGTAGCCCGTGTCATTCTCATTTAGTTTAGTGCCTATTTTGAGGTGAGTGTCTTGATACAATAACATATTGACAAATAGTATATTTTTATGCACACTAAGGTTCCTTACCATATGTCATCTACCTATCTGTTATACACATTCCCATAAAATTGATCCCTTACTTATCCCTATACTCTCATATTATGATATATTAACTTCATCCTTACATTTATTATGCTTGAATGAACATACATATTTTCATTTGATTATTACCCACACTAATTTGACCATTTTAAGCTAATGGTTAGTTTTGTTGTCACAACCCACAATTGTGGACTCTAGCTTTTCAAATTGAAAATTGGTTGACTCTTGCTTATACCCTTTCTACTTAGGGATGAATAAATACAAATTCATGCAATATTTTCCTATGTATTTTAAGGCATTCATTACATTCAATTAATTATTTGATGTCTCAAAGTAATCAAAGGAATGCCATTCATAATATGCACTTCAACTAGAGCACTAAAAAGAATCTAGAGTTAAATGAACATTCTATGAGCATGTGGGTGCCTAAAGAGTGGTTCTTAGATTTTGTACACACATTTATGTTGGTTGGCCTAGGAGACCATGTCCCCTTTTGACATATTGGTAGCCCAACTAAAGTAGTTATAAATACTACCAACCCCTCAAATAATAAGAAGGCAAAATAATCTAAAGAAAATAGTAGAGTAGAAGAGTAAAATCCCACAATTGTCAAATAAAATCTTTAGAGCAAAGATAAGTATAAATTTATTGATTAAACTATGATTCCTAAACTCAACCATAAACAAAGGAAACATAATATTATAATGTCAAAGTAAATACTATACTAGAATTTTTTGTCTAAAACATTTTAAAAATATTTATTTACAATATTTATTTTTTAATTATAAAGCTAAATACAATTACTAGTACATACATTCTCATTAATTTTCAAGATAATTTTATGTCATTCACAAGTTGATTTTGCTAACCAATATAGGAGCATGAGTCTCAACTAATAGCTAAGTACTAACAGGTATCGATTCCATCAAAGTTGTTAGACACATGATCTTGACCTCATCTCTTATATCATTTTTTTGAAGATTTGAACCTTGGTGGATGACATAATTAAAAAAGGCACATCACCCTCATCAATTATGCTCAAATAATTAAACTACTTGTTATAAATAATAATAAAATATTAGCCCATCTGCATTCATTTCATAATCTAAATTAATTATACTGAATAAGGAAACTGTACTTTACATATATATTATCTGGCCATTCATTTCCTTTTGACCTCTTGTGAGAATCCATCTTTGCCTTGATATCATTATTACTAAAGCTTATTTTGCAACAGTGCTCTACAATTGCTATTTCCGATATATGCAATAAACTCAATTTTGTTGCCAGCTGAACATATCAAAGTAAGACTGAATAAGTTTCCTCTGGCATCGACACTGGCTCAATCTGAGATGCAAACAGGCCATGTTTTCTTTGGATTTTATTTCATGATAGCACAAAATGAAACTGTGAAATGCCCATAAAGCCGTCGTGTACCAGATTCTTCAATTATTTCTTGATTGTTCTAGTTATATGTAACTATCATATTTAATAGTTCTTTTACTGTAAGACTCTGCAGGGCGTCAACTGTATTTATAGTTTAATGCTACTGTTTATCACTGTTGAAGTGGAATATTACTCGGACTACTTTCCATGTGATTGTCTGTCAAGGAGCCTCCTGGTGTGGCCATTACCCACTGGCTGTCTCCATCGGCATGGAAGAGCAAAATAAAATAATGTGAGTTGATGGATCGCTGAAATATTAGTAATGCACTGTCTCTCTTCTTTCGGGCGAGGGTCCCCGCCATGATATAAGGATTACTGTATCACGGACTGTTGGGGGCCTCAGGTGGTCGGAGTGCGCGGGGGCTTTATTTTTGTCTACGGACACGTCCCCTCCACACACATGATGCACGACACACCTCACAGACACAGCTATCACTTTGCCAGATTGATTGGAGACTCGACATTTTTAATCCTGGACTCACGGTGAAGAACACGACAATGGCTGGGTAAGTTATAGAAGGTACGGCAACAGACATCTTGTTCAATTTTTTAGGATTTGAAATCTTTTACAATTGTTAGCTTTGTAATTTTGATATTGGGTTATATTTATTATAAAATCGTCCAAGAAATCATGCCAGTTTTTGTGATTTTGATATGGTGTAATGTTAGATTTATCGTCAAATTATTAGTAATTAGTCAATAGGCTACATAGAGTGTGAGGTTTGAGCCTGAAACAAGTCTGACGCGTGCAAACCACTATTAAGTGGTCAGAAAATAAGTTTCAACTGCCATTTAATGATAAACCAGCTGTGATTTAATGATAAAAGCCTCCAAAATATCAGGTAAAAGCCTTCAAAATCTCACTTATGACATAAAAGCCAGATAAATATTGATTTGACCAGCTGCCATTTAATGGTAAAAGCTTCCAAAAGATCAAGTAAAAGTCTTCAAAATCTCACTTATCACATAAAAGCCAGATAAATATTGGTTTGACAACTAGATGGGAACATTCAAATTATTTCCATTTGCAGTGTTTTCTGTCAATTTGATGGCAACTTTCTTTTTTCATTTGCATTGCTTTATGTTTTGAATAGATAATACTAAATTTCTTTAAGGAAAAAATCTAGATTTGTTTTAAGTTTATTTTATTCCATTATTTAGCACTTATTATTAATTAACATACATATAGTTTTCTATCAACATAATCCTTGAACCTCCTTTAGGTACAAGTGCTAGTAAATATAAAAATAAAAAATCTATAATTTAATATTGTCTTTTGTAAGGGTCAAGTTCTTAAAGGTTGATTTTTTTTTATTGGAATAGTTTCATGATTCTGGTAAGAATCGACAAATAGTAGGTAATCATACAAATGATTTGGATGTTACTTTTGATGTAATATGCTAAGTCCTTTTATTGCTTCAAAGTGAAATGCTTTTTGTATGTGCTAGGATTTTGAATGATTTCTAACTGTCTTTTAATGTTCAAATGAATATCTTTAAATATCTAGACATAACAAATTGGCACACAAACATGTACCAAGTCAACTTTTAATGGCTATAAAGTGGGGGGGAAGAATCAATGAATTGAATTTAAAATTTTGAAATTCTCATTATATTCACATTAGGTGAGATCATACTTATGTACCACAAAAAATGACACATGATAGGGAATATGAAATCTAGAGAATGAGTGGGAATTAGGACTAATAAGTGATGTGAGTATGTAGGAATAATTACAAATATAACTCAGATAAGAATGTGTGTCTATAAATGAGAGAAAATGAATATGTATAGCAATAACGAAATGAGCTAGACCTAGCACAAAAGTGTGTTGCATGTGACTATGGTATCACATTAAGAAATTCTCTGAAAATGGATCTAAAACTAATAGATATCAAATTGAACATTCTTTTAAGAAATCTTCATACCCTTAAGAACTTGTAGATCTAAACAATCAATTATAGTAATGAAATGGCAATCATTTTATTATGAAATTTTATTAATTACCACTCAAAACCAATATATTTTTCCCTAGGATATAAAATAAAAAATCTAAAGTTAAAGCAAACAAGCGATAAACCTTAATTCCTAAATAGCTTAAATGTGCTAAAATAACTTCATTAAGAGATTATACCCTCTGAATAAGATAAATAATCTAGTCATACAAATCCTTAGAACTCCATTACTAATTCATAATAATCCATATGTTAAAATAGAGGTTGTTCCATGTAGTACCCCTCCGTTTATGCTTATGTTTTATATTGATACATTTTCATACTGTTAGACTTATGATGTTTTGTTGGATATTTTGATCGCTGATTTTGAGCGATAGTGGATTGTTCTGTGACATGATGATACTTTGTTTGATGATTATTGTTTTCAGACATGATATGATTTAGTTTAGATGTTTACTTTCAGATGACTATTGCTATGTACATGCTTATGATGGACTAACAACATTTATTTAGTCAATTTTCTGTGAAGTGTATTGGTGTGGAGAACAAAATCGTATCACTCGCTTGCGAGTGCCCTGCGATATCTATGATTTTCTCTGCACGGTGTGACTGTTTAATGCTTTATATATTTATATATATTTGTATGCATGTTATTTCCTTGGTTGCAGGATTTGCAGGTACATAACATCGACTCCACCTGTGTAATCAGGTCTGAGCGTGTCCAGACTCAACAAAAATTGTTGATCAGGAGATAGTAGTCTGGTTTACCCTAGTCTAGTCTTTAACCTTGGTCTTAGTACATTGTCAGTTTTTAGTTTTGCGTTATAGGTTGTATTGTATTTTATGTTATTTAAATCATTTTAAAAAGGTAAATTTGGTTTATTTTTAATGTTAGATTATTGTGTTTTAAATTATTGATATTTAATTAATGTTTAAATATAGTAGAAATTACTTGCTTAATAATTTAATTCATTAATTAGCTTATTTGGTTAAATAGTTGATCTTAAAAAGGTTAAACTATTTTAATTAAATTAATTAATTAATTATATTAAATTATTAAGTGTGAAATTTATATTGCATTTGAAAATTAATTAAATTGTGGAAAATTAGAAAATTAAAATAAAATAAAATAAAAATGCATGTGAATGGAAATTGATTTTCAAATTTTAAATTTAATAAAATTGAAATTACATGCAAATATTTGAAATGGCAAAATTGCCGAGAAGTGGAGAAGATATTTTTTCTCAACCACTTCTCGACATGTGTGTGAGTGCCATAATTGCATATGGTTGTTGAAATTTTCTCACGGAGGTTATTGTGGATCTCGGGAAAAACATAAGGGTTGTTAAAAATTCCTCATGGGGAAATTATCAGAACTCTTGCAAAATTCTTTGTCTGTATTACAAAAAAAAAAAAAGGAAATCTTCTTAGAAGTTGTTATCTCTCTGTTTGGGGTTGTGAATCTTTGTGGAAGATCTTTCAAAGGATCTTGGTGGGAGGAACTTTTGCATTGGTTGGAAAATCTTTTGGGGATTTGTGTGTTACTGGCAAAAGGGTTTTCTCCTACAGACAACTTTCTTTATACAGGTATTTTCCTTGATTTAATTGTTTAAATTATTGTATTTGGAAATGATTGTGTGGAAAAAGAATTTTATTCATTTCTTAGTGTTAAATTTCCTGTTTCTCAGTATATGATCTGTTTTAAAAAAAAAGAATTTTCTCTGTAAAAGAGTTTTTCTTGCAGTTTTTGTTATTTTCTGTTTTAAAAAAAAAAATTCTGTAGAAAATAGTTGAACCAGACTTTTGGAAAAAAAAAAGAAGCATTTGTATCAACAATTAGATTTACTCCTCTAGGAGATATTTAAGTTATTTAGACAAGATATTGTGCAAACTGTTATTAAAAAATATATAGTCATAAGAAAATCTTTTACCAGTCATTTAGTTTTATTTTTAAAAAAATTCTTTATATAAAATCGCATTTTTTTTTATCGCCGTACGGGCGATTTAGAAGTGTTTTATTTTCTTTATTTAAAAAAAAAAGGAATAAATCCATTATTGAAATCCATATGGATTGTGTGATTTTATATTTTTAAAATAATGGGATTAATTAAATCATCGTATTGATGTTATGCATAAAATTTATATTTAAAAAAAAAGGGGAATAACCAGTGCTGTAGCACTGTGGTGCGGGGGTTATCCCGCGGCCGAGCTCGCAGGGCATGGTGGTGAGGGCTGTGCCCAGCGCCGCCCTTGTGGGCAGCGATTGGCACAGCCACCGCGGCCAAACACTGCGGGTGGGTTGCGAAAGTAGCCCAGCCCTCAGTGAGTTGTGCGTGGGCTGCAGCCTGCGCAGAAAGAACAAAATAGAAACCCTAGCTTAAAACCCTGTTTTAAATTTGAAAATTCTTACTTTAATTTTATTTATATATATATATACTTTATTTTAATATATATTATATATATATAATATTTTTATTATATATTATATAAATTATATATTATTATAATGTTATATATAATATATATATGTTTTTAATTAAAAATATTTATTTTAATATGATTATTATAAAAAGATTAATTTGTTATTATAAAATTAAATTTTTTATTCATTCTCTCTCTCTATTGTTGAATGGATTTAGTATATCCAAAAGGTAGATGTTTAATTTCCTTTTAATTATGTATCTCTTTGGGAAAAGAGGGGGGAAAGGATTTATTTTTATCTGATCTTAAGTCTTCCAGTAACAGTCTTTATAAAGGGGATAAATTTGACTTGGTTCCATGTGATTAAACTAGTTTAGGGTAGTGCACCTGATTTTCTGAACAGATTGTAATGTATATTGTGGTATATTTGGTTTAATATGTTGTATTGTGCACTTGTTTACCCTAGATAGTGAACCTCAGATATTTTTTTTGTTATGTTTAGGGGAGTGGCTAGTTGTAAGGGCCGACACACAAAGTGGTGTCAGGGTAACTTACAATTAGTTAAGTAAGTCAGTGAAAATTAAAGAATATAGTAGTTAGGTTAAAAATACTTAACAAGATGTACATACCTCTCTTATGACTCTTGAGCTTCTTCAGTCATGAGTATAAGATGAGAAGGCCTGGAATGGCAAATCAGTGTCTCGTTTCTTTAAGAGACATTTGATTCCGCAACAGTATGCAATAGGGGCCGGGTTTAGTAAGAGGTTACCAAGGTAACCCAAGGATTGGGGGCTGGAACCTAGGAAGAAACACCAGGGTAACCATTACTACGTTGTGATGACACTCCACCTAGAATAACAGTTAACCCTATGTTGTAGTAAATTCAATTGTCAAAAATCCGGAAGCAATGTAACCAATAGAATGTTTTGTACTAGTGTCTAGGGTTAGTAGATTAGGTCTAGGTAACCTTATTACTATCTCCTAGCATGGGGGGTGGACCTACGGGTACCACATGGTTGGGTGGAACGTGCACCTTACTCCGTTGGGTCCCTAGTTTGATCATGGCATCGAGAGCTTCATTGATGGAGAGCTTGTGATCGGATACTTATGTTTATTTCAACATTGTATATTGTAAACTTGTATTTGAAAACATCCCTCAATTGTATAAGAGGTGAACAATGTAATTGTAATTGTAACTATTATTTGAACTACCTCATCAAGTTGGATGAGTATTGTAATATCATATCAAATGCAATGTATGGAAAAACATGTATGTACTTTATGTTATAATGAATGGTATTCAAATGGTATGTCAATGTTATGCAATGTTTATCTTATGTTATTATTTATTATGTGTAATGTGAAATACTTTAGTCACTTATGGAAAACTCAAAGTAGTGTAACGTCGCTTAACCTAAGAATGTATGCAACTAATTAACTTATTATTAATATTTAAAAAAAAAAATTATTATATCTTAATAACACATTTGCAACATTTTTAGGTTATTAAGACGGGGCATTACATTCCATCTACTATGGGTTACCAATGATCACAACAACATAGCAATAAAAGTGCTCTCAAAGACATGTTGATATCTTAAAACACTATGCTAGTAAATGGATAACTATAGAAAACAATTTTTATCACATATTGGTTAAACAAATGAGTTCAAAAACTTTGTTTTGGAAATTATAGACACCTCAAAGTCACTTCTATTTTTCATACTAATTTATAATAAATTAATTAAATAACCATTATTTAATTAATTACCTTCGTATTAATTCCCATTCATTTCACAAGTTTAAACAAATATAGTTAACTAGCCTTACCTCCCAAATTCTTGCAACTTAATTGATTAATTAATTTATGATTAGTTAATTAATTAGGCTAATTAATCCCCTCTTTAGTTTTTTTTTCTAATTTTTCATATCACTTCATCACTAATAGACAAAATATTTTCATCTTTTATCTCAATCATCCAATCCACCTATATGAATCAATATCTCAACCATTCTCCCTCTTCCATGTGTTCTCTATCCACTCCACACTCATACATGTGTGAACATACTAGCTTATCCCACTCCTTGTTCATACATGTGTGAGCATGCCAAGTTATTAGAATATTTTATTTCCACTCCATCTCTCAAATTATCATACATGTGGAATCATTTTATTTATACATGCCACCTCAACTGTCACATATTTTTCAAGAATACTTGGTCATTTACCTCTTCCTTTACTTTATCTGATCTCATTCAAGCTCTCATTCTTCTAGTCAAACATCCTTTATTAATCAATATTTTTTCCCCTCTTCACACTTGCTAATGGATATGAACTCCATTCACGAAAATGTATCTTATCATTGCATTATATCATTACATCCATCTATACTTTATTTGAAAAAATTACATAATGGAGTCTTGCTACCCTCATTTCATTCATATGAATATATCTTAATTTTGAAGTTACTCTCGTATATGCTCTCCTTTAGTATCTTAGGATGATTTTGAGAATAAAAAAGGTGTCATTATTATATTACCTAGGGGATTCATCGCCTCAAGGGATGACCCCAACCGTAGTATTCTAGTGGGGTGTAAATAATCAAGGATGAATTAAAAGAAATATCCACTATGAAAGAAATATCATTTTGGTTGAGCACCCAACAATTTTATACATTGGGATTGTAATAGAGGAGAATATTTTACCCTATTGTGCTAAGCCTTAGATAGACAATCATTTCTCTATTTCAAAAATTATAGCTTGTATATCCTTGCAATATATCAAGGATTCCCATAGAGAGATATATTTAAACCTAGCTAAGACATTCAACCATCTTTCCTTGGGGTATAACTAGTTAGGCCTAATAAGATCCTCAAACCATACCTCCAACTGGTAGAGTAGAGATAACTTTGGATACCAAGGATTTTTTCATTCAAGGTAAGGGATGCATATGTGGTCCATGATCTTGCGATTCCTAGTTACTCTCTCTCTTAGAAGATTGTGTAATTCTTATTGTATGAAGGTTGATACTCATTTATTTGAATAAATTATTCTTGTGAATGCGTCTTAATTTTTCTTTGTTGTTGTGATTTACATGTACTAATTTGTAACATTAAACTAGGTACATTGAGTTAGTTTTTGAAAAAAATTCTATCCAAAATACTAATCACAATTGAAATTTGAAGCCAAATCCATCACAAGTATATTTTTTAAAGAGAACATAGTCTCAATTAATTTTATCCTATATTCTTGTGCCTTAATATTTTAGCACTTATGTAGTTTATCACCTATGCTTTATATTTTAACATCTACACAATTGCATGCATGTGTTGTTCAACATGTATGTTATATCTTTCAATCCATGCATATAATTTCCTCAAAGCATCTTCTAACATATTTTGTGTAAGGGGGAAATTGAGAAGCATAAAGAAATCAAATAAGATTTAATTCAAACGAAAGATAGATTCCATACTGTCCACTACTAATGAAATGAATAATACAAGATTACTGAATTCAATGATATTAAGTAATGCAATCAAGCAACAAACAAATGAATTCACTAAACTATATCGTTACCCATCTCATGTCGAAGTGTATTCACAAATGATGTTGGATAGCACTATATCAATGCAAAGCCTCCATTATGTGTTTGCAAAATCTCCAATGTGTGTTAATGGTGATCAAAGATGTGTGTAAAAGCTCTTAAGAAATCAATTGTCAATTTAGCATTACTTCATTGCACAAAAGATGTCAATTTTGCAATTATGTTTTGAGGATAAAGAGTATTATTATATAGATTTCATGTTTTCAGATGAACATTTAAGACCATAGCAATGTTGAATCAAGATCAATGGTTGAAATTTGTTGAGAAGAATTAGATTGCTCGGTTAGCTTTTGTGATTGAATCAATTGAGGATGTTAATTGATCAATCATAGGAAATATATTGCCTAATCTATGGAATTGATGAAATCATGTTGAGCTTTCAATGGGATTGAAGAATAGATGGATTAGTTAGGAAATAGATGAATGAGTTAGCCAATTAGAGTGGGCAATCGATGGATCATAATTTATTGAATCATAATAGTGAGTGAGGGTAATTAATTAATTGAATTAATTAATTAAACTTTTTGAGTTGAACGTACAAATAATGTTTGACTTTAGCAAATAAAGTTGTATTTGTTTGTTGACCTTGTTTGAATGATGTTTTGAATAATTACTTTTATTATTCAAGTTTATAGGAAAGTGCTTTAATTAAACTATTAAGTGGTAATAATTTAATTGATTTAGGGAAATAGGGTAAATTAACGGCATAATTAAATAATTGATGTTATTTAATTAATCAGGAGGAATTAAGTTAGATTAGGACTTATTTAAATAAATAAATTTATTTAATTAGTCAAAAATAATGAAAAAGTGAATTAATTAAATAATTTAAAGATTATTTAACTAATAGGGGAAATTATGGTTTTTGATGTAAATGATGTGAAATGCAGTGATATTAGGTGATAATGATTTCGATGATGAGAAAATATTCTTCAAGGTGTGTGATAAGTGTTAGGTCATTTTTACATGTCTACAATTCCTAATCCCAATCCTATATATAGTTATCAGAAATTCACCCATCCAATCAAACATTAATCCCATTCCAAACCATTAAAATGTATCATATAAATGGAGCCTTAGTCTTGGTCTATTATCTATTAAACACCTAATCCTATTTTTATCCTTAGTACATTATCATTATCCCATTTTATCCCAATAAATAGGATTTTTTTCCTTATCTTTCCTTCAAGTTGATCCCAAATTCTTCAACCTTAGCCATCTAATACAAATCAAATATTTGAAGCCATTTTCCATCTTTCCATATTAATCAACTAATTCCAATTTATCCACCCTTCATAGCATCATAGTTACCCATTTCCACCCTCACCTTATGAACGAGTCTTTAAAACATCTTAATTTTATGTTTGGATCATTTAAATTAAACCATCTAATCTATCATTAGGAACCTCAATCATCCTTATGGCATAAAATCATATTTTACGGATTGCTAGAATCATTTTAAGGTCCAAAAATATAATTTTTTAGAATATTACAACAATCTTTAGGGTCGAAAAATATTAATCAATCTATTTTTAAAGGGATCCAATAAATTTAAATACCCAAAAGTTTATGTCTAGTACACCTATCTGATCAATCCATTTTATCTATGTCATCCCTTTCTGTCCTTGTAAACTATCTCATCTACCTTGATCACCCATTCTAAGTCATCCCAACATCACCATTCAAAAGGTTACACTAGATTATCATACTCTCTTCAAATCCTTGGGATTTATCATCCCTTTTTTCAAAATAAATTCAATACCATAAACCATTTATGCTAAAGAGTATGTCCTTTCAATTTCTCTCGTAAAGAATCCAACCTCATCACTAATATAGGATCATACCCTTGGCTATACCCAATCTAGACCATATTTAATGGTTCTAGTCACAAGGTGAACTAATAAGTTAGTAATTCCTAAATAAAGTCCCTTTCATAACCAATCCCTCATATTTAAATATGATTTTCTAGGAGAACCATCCCATCCTCAAGATATTGAAAGTGACAATGATACCCCCAACTAGTCTAAATACAATATTGACCTTGGCAATAATTTTATATGTTCCAAACAAGAGTGTGACCTTATTCAAAGGTTCATAGAAATAAATAAAGATACTATCCTTAGGTATGTAACCAAATAAAGGGATATGTTTCCACCCAATTATGACATTTCTAAACTTGACCTTATAGTTTATCACCATCCCCTCAACCATGGCTATGCACACATGGAACATAAAACTACTCTCCATGAAATCTCAAATACCACCCATAACTACACCAACTTCCACCTAGACCATGAAACTATATCCAAAACCAAATGATCCCTTATTATTAATGGTAACTCACTCTTTCAAGAATCAATTCCACCTAGTACATGCACATCCATTTCAAATGATTCCCAAAATTCACCTTCCATTGGTCAAGCCACATCAACCTTAGAAACCTAATCTAGAGGTAAACACTACACTTTATAAGTGTACTATATCTCCATTATTATATCCAACTAACTTGAATCTCCAACATTTCCACTTCTAAAATGGCTATCCATAATCTTTTGTAAAACTAAAAACCTAACCTTAACACCTTGGCTAACATAAATCAAAGGCAACACTTCAACCCACCTAAAAACTAAAACACACAATATCATACCCATCAATACAAATATCCTCCTCCATTTCCATATTGTATGAACTTTGACCTTGAGTGTAAATCCATGAAAGATGTGATCAAATGGTCCTCCAATATGGGATATATAGAAATTCATACACCTTTGAAGAATTATATCCTTATCATTTTGATTATTCTATTTCAAAAATATCATTTCCTACCTCATTTGGGATTCCAAAGTATAATAAATAAAAATGGGGTCTGTGCAAGACAATGGGGATCCAAAGAGTGGTGATGTGAAAAAAAGATATTTTTAACAAGTCCAAAAATGCAAAATTCATGCCTTTGACTTTTTGCAGGCCCAAGTACAATATCTGTTTTGGTTTGGTAATACCGAACCAAAACAGATATTCGTTACAAACGAATATCCATTACAAAATGGATATTTGATATGAAACGAATATTTGTTTCATTTAAAGCTGAATTTATAATTGCGTCGGGTCTGACTCGACCAATTATTATATTCTATAAAATAGATATCCATTCTTTGTGTTATAATTAAAAAAAAACCTGAGAGGTCATATTATATAATATAATATTATATTATATTGATATGATATTATATAATATAATATAATATAATATAATATCAATATATTATATGATAATATTATATTTTATTATATTATATTATAATATAATATATGTATTATTATATATTATTATATTATATTGATATTGATATTATATGGCCGGGTCTGTAAATCATAGAACGAATATCCGTTATTTGTGTTATAATTAAAAAAAACCCGAGAGGTCATATTATATAATATAATATAATATTATATTATATAATATAATATCAATATAATATAATATGATATGATACTATATTATATTATAATATAATATATGTATTATTATATATTATAATATAATACATATATTATAATATAATATAATATAATATAATATAATATAATATTATATTATATTGATATTATTCTAATATATATAATATATTATAAATGAGAAGAGATTTCCACAATCCATTAAAATTATTGTCAATAAATGTTTATGGATTAGATTGTGTTCAAGTTTTTACATCAACGTTTTGGATCACACTTTGTGATCCATCATCAAGATGAAAGAAGAGAGCATGAGGAGAGAAAAATGAATAGTTTGCAGACCCAACAAGGTATAAAAGGTTGGGAAGAGGGAGGAGAGATAAGGGGAGGCATGAAATTCAAAACAACAAAAATAATACAAAAATGAAAAGAGGAGGGAACCAAGAAAGAGAAATAAAAATGCAAAAAACAATTACAAAATAGAACCCAAGGGAAAAACAAGAAATATAATAAAAGATGGACTTAAATTAAAAACAATAAATTAGAAAAAACTAAATCACTTGAAAAGCCTATCAAAATTAATTACAACAAAAATAAATCAACAAATTACAAATACAAAAAGAAAAAACTTTTCCCCAAAAATTATAAAGAGGATGCAAAGAATGAATCTGAAAAATAAAGGCAAGAATAGAAAACCAAAAAATATATATAAAAAGAACTAAAACAAACAAAAAAACAAAACACTAAAGAAAGGAAAGAGATAAAAAAAAAAAACTCAAAAAATATAAGAGAAAGACAAAAATAAATGAAATAAAAAGGATAAAAGAAGCTTACAATAAAAATAAATTTATCACCAAATTATATAAAGACTCAAATTACGAATCAAAATGCAAGGGCAAGCAAAGAGAATCAAAAAAAAGTTTTTACAAAAAACCCAAAACCTACAAAAGGAATGATATTAAAGAGTGGAAAGAAATACAAGAAAAAATAAAAGAGAAGGAAAAATTGAAATAAAATAAAAAGAGGGAAAAATGAGAGATAAGAATTCACAATGAAGCAAAAAATTAAGAAATTTAGAATAAAATGAAAATAGTAAAGCAAGAGGACCGCAAGAATTTTAGAACTAAACATAAGTAACAACCCAAAAATAGAAAACATAAAAGAGCCAATAAAAGGAAAGAGAAAGTAGAAAAAAGAAGAAATAAAATTAGAAAAAATGAAATTTGGAAGACAAGAGGATGAAGATAAAAGAATAAGGAAAGAGGCATAAAAGAAAGGAAAGAAAGGAAAGAAATACTAAAAAAGAATATAAAAGAAAAGAGAAGACAAATTAAAATGAAATAAAAGGGGGTGAAATGAGAAAGAACAACGCAAAAGAATGAACAAAAAAGAAAAATTAAGAAATTTGGAAATTAAAAATCAAAATAGGAAGACAAGAGGACACAAACAATTTTAAAACTAAACATAATGAATAAAACAAAAATAATTAGAAAATTGTTAAGAACCACAATATATATATATATATATATATATATATATATATATATATATAAGCACAAACAAACTTTTAAGAAACAATAATAAGTGCATATATATATATATACTAAAAATTATACAAACAACCTTTTAAGAACAAATATAAGAGCGCATATATATATATATATATATATATTAATAGAGAAAGAAAACATAAATACAAATATAAAAAGCACAAACCAACTTGAAATAATTGGAAAAAGAAAAAGGCGAGATTAAAAATAAAAAACCCACAAGCAATAAATAAACCAAGAATCAAAAGACACAAAATAAGTAAATACTAAAGGAGGGAAGAAAAAGAAAACAAAGGAGGCAAAGAACATAAAAAGAAAGAGAAAGAAGAAAGAAAACACCTACAGTTAAAAACTCACAGATGAAAAGAAGGAAGGAGGGAGGACAAAGGGTAAGGAGGAAGGAAAGGAGAGAACCAAAGGGGTGAGGGAAACTGAGAAAACAATGAGGAGAAACTAGGGCTAAAAGAGGAAGGAACGAGAGGGCAAGAGAAGAAAACTGAGACAACTAAGGAAAGGAATGAGACCGAACGAACCCATTGAGAAGTGGGGGGGAAGACCAAACAAGAGGGAGAAAAAGGGAGGGAGAGGGAGCTCCAAAATGAAATGAAGGAAGAGGGGAGAGGGGGCAAGCGGGAGGAAGAGATTTAAAGGAGAGAAGGGTAAGGATGGGTTCTTAGGTGGGAAAGCAAAGGGTGCCAAGAAGAACTTAAATTCTAACCCTCGTCATGGTTCAGGACCTAAGGGTGATTATTGATTTCGATAGCTTCTTTTAGTTTCCTCTTGAAGAAGTTATCTTCTTTGGAAATAATTTGGGAGCTTTCAAGAAAAATATGATGCTTACTGGAAGAAAAAGTGTTCAACAAGGGCAGATTTGGAAACCCGTTCGTGCCTGATATCAACACTATGCTCTTTGAATCTGGTGCTAAAAGAGAGACTAGTTTCACCTATCTAGGGAATGCCACAAGAACATAAAACCTTATAGACTCTTGATTCGAGAAGGATGTCCTTGGAATATTTGAGAGAAGGGATACACTTTCTCAAGGTGGAGAGGGGCTTGAAAGCGCAACGAAGACCTTTTTTAAGAAGGATCTTAGATATTTTTTGGGAGATGCCATCCACGTAAGGAATGGAAGCACCAAGGGGGAAGAGGGAAATTTTAGGCTTGGGGATAGAAAAGAAACTTGACTTGGCATGGTTGAAAGCACGAGAGATTTTTTTGTTGGAATAACCATTTAACTTGAAGACATGACGCAAATGAGCCAACTCTTAGAATAAGTTTTCCTCATCACAAATTTGGTAGGCTCTCTAGGCAAGAGTCTTAAGAATGCCAAATTTTTGGTTGGGATGGTGATGAGAAGAGGAGTGGAGGTAGACATCAGTGTGGGTAGCCTTGCCGAAAACCTTGCATCCTAAGGACCCATTCGGCTTTTTAAGAAGAAGAATTTCCAAGAAGGGAAGTTGGTTGTTGGATTCAACTTCCTTAGTGAAGGAGATGCAAGAGATTAGGCTATTGAGATGGGTGTGGAACTCTTCCATCTTATCTAATCCATGAGGCCAACAAATAGTGGTGTCATCCACATATCTTTTCCACCACCTTGGTTTGAGAGGAAAAGAGTGAAGAGCCATTTCCTCAAAATGTTCCATGAACAAGTTTGCAATGATGGGGGAAAGGGGGAAACCCATAGCCACACCATCCACCATCCACCATTATATTATAATATAATACATATTATATTATATATTCTATTATATTATAATATAACATATATTATATATAATATAATACACATTATATTATATTATATTATAATATATATTGTATTATAATATATATTATATTATATTTAATATAATATATTTTATATTAAATAATTGATATTTTAAAAAATACACCATGGTCGGGTCCCGAACCCGACCATTTATTTAAAAAGTTGTAAATAAGAAAACGGATATCCATTTCCTGTATTATATACAAACCAAAAAAAACCTGAGAGCTATTTTTTACCAGTGTGTGAGCATGGGTTTTTAGAGTGCGACTCAGATATCCATTTTGGGGAAGTCAAATTACCAAAAGAATTACCAAATTTGTAAGGTATGTTTGATTTTTTCAATTTATATTCATTTTTCTTTTCTTTTTTTTGAATTTTAGTCAAAAATAGGGTATATTTGATAGATTTTTTATTAGATTAAAACCATTGTTAATTTTAAATTTTTTTATCAATTAATAGGTTAAAAATGATCAAAATGAAAATCCTAACCTTGCATAAAATGAAAACCCTCTTGCACAAAATGAAAACCCTAATCCTACAGAAAATTAATACCCTCCAAATCCTCCATCGTAACCATTGTTTCCGAATGAAAATGTGCCAACAATACATGAGTCTATTCATAGAAATTTAGATCAATTAAAAAAAGTATGTCAAATCTATGAAACACTCGATGAACTATTAGATATGAAAAACACTTTGGAAACAATCATTGTAAATGTTCAAACTTTAGTAATTCAGCATAATAGATTTGCACAATGGCGAGAACAACAAAGACAATTTTATGCTGATGGGTTATCGTATGATGAGGTGAAGGATCTTGATATTGAAAAAGCTCAATTAGCCCAGTTATTCATAAATCAGAGAACTGGACAACTTGTTAATGTACGAATACCAAAATTTTCAATTAAATGGTGCACCCATAGAGGAATATTAGATAATTTTTGGAGACATTGGTGGATGGGATATGTGCAGGATCATGATGGGCCAAAAATTGGTGATGTGATGGGTATGTGTAGGGTATGTGGCTAACAACTTTTTTTTACCCAAAATTGATGAAACGAAAAGGGCTTTTAAAGGAGATTCTCAACTTTCCACCAATATAAATTATGTTTTACTTTGAATTTAATAATTAATTATTATTCATTTTCTATTTGAATTATGACTAAAGTCCTGATTGATAGGTTGATTGAAAAACATCTATAGCTTTCAAACAAGATCACATTTTTGAATCAAACATGTGTCACATTCTATGATTCACGAACAATAGGATTAAAAAATGAATTTCATGAAGTTTTGACCAAGTTAAGGTGGTCGACATACGAAGTTTTTTGTATTTTCTAAAAGTTATAATAAATTTTTATAATTAATTATTTAATTGGAAAAAATTACAAAAAAATATGCATCACATCAAACATGAGTCTTCTACTTATATCTAAAATCTTATAAAAAATATTATCATTTTATTGTGGTTAGGGTGGTCGATAGACACCTACTTCTTATTTATTCCCACATTTAAGTACTATTGTATTGAAATTTCAAATTTTACCAAATAGATTTTTTTTAATAAACCTAGTAGTTTAGAAACTACATTCAATTTGCTACAGATTCTATTTTTACATATTTTTAAAATAATATAGATAACTTATTCAATTTTTTACGTCAAGTTGCCTAACTCTGATTTTTCTAAATTTTTTGCCACTTAAGGGCCTATTTTTTCCATCATGATCATGCACATATCTGATGGTTTTTGATAAACCACCAAACAACAATCTTGATGTCCCCCGATATTTTCTCTAAAAATTATATGTTGAGTTTGTGCTAGGGAAACATGTCAATTACTTTGACATGCGAGATTTCCAAGGTGTTGGTAGAGGAATGCCACAAGATAGACCTAGGGTACACCGAGCCACCCCAGTTCATCTTCCTCCACCTATTGCTACTCCAACTCCACTACCTTACCCTGAGATTACTATAGATGTAGGGATTGTGAGCATCTATGCATTACATTTGTTGAGTGATCATTTGGTGAGGAAAAATCATCATGTTGTGCAACCATTTGACGGTGCATCCCATCATGGTGGTGTTGTACCTAATACATCCCAACATGATGGTGTTCCACCTGCTACAACAGCTCCCACTAGTACACAACCATCAACTCCCACTAGTACACTATCCTCTTTGGGAAATATTTGTGTGCCTCATTGTTGCATGATGTGCAACAATTTATGTTTCAGTCCTTTTCGACGGTTCACTAAGGCTCCCATAGACACATCCAACTTTGAGGCTCATGATCTGCCAGATGTAGGAGTTGATAGAGCAGGGAGTGGAGCATTTGCAGGAGAGACATTGACTGCCAGGGATGATATGGGAGCACCGGTAAGTCTTAAAGCAATTTCATAGTGTGTTTTATGTAAATTCTTTCATATTTTATGAAGGATATTTGTACTAATATATGTTTATGTGTTGGAATCTTTAATAGTTGTTGACAGAAGAGCATTTGTCAGAAGTGCAATAGGCTAAGCATACTGCCATTTCATTTTCCTTAGAAAATCAGTACACGGTAAATAATTTAAATTGTTATTTTAGATGTTGATCTTTGAAATCTAATATGTTTAAATACATGTACTACATATAATGATAGTCTAATGTAATTTTGTCTTTTTATGCAGTAACTTGGTTCTTATAAAACCTTGTTGATCGAGTCTAACCCATTGGATGAATTTGCACAATAGGTATATATCTTTTTTATTGTCGAAATTATAATTATATGTGCATGTGCATTTACATTCTTGTCATTTTTTATACAGAAAAGCATCTTAGCTTATCCATCCACTATGAGCCCATCTAGTGTCATACCATCACAACATGTATGTGTTTATTTTATATTGTAGATCATTTATGTTTAGATAGGAGTAGATATGTGATTAGTAGATATGATTATTTTTCAACAATTATATTTTAATTTGTATCATTTTTATGTTATTTGCTATAGTCCTCTGTTTGACCCAAAATTGTGATGAGTGAGAGACCATTATTTTATAGGACTCCTGATCATCCTAAGGGAAAATCATATACAAAACGTCTTGCAGAAAAGAGAGAAAGATTAGAGGTAAACAAGGATTGCATTATTGATATAATATAGTACATGTATACTGATTTTGATTTTAAAATTGTAATTTATAAATGATGGTATATAAGTTTCTATTTACTAGTCTATCTTGTCAACCATTCACATAAATTTGTTGTTTGAAATGTTATTGTGCAGGAAACTGAGAGCATATAACTTCTTCGAGGAGGCTTGATTTTGATGGTCCAACATAGGATTAGGATATGATATAGATTGACATGTACTTAGGGTTTGATAGATCTTGAGATGGCATATATGCCACAATTTATAAAACTTGTTGTAAAACTTGTTCTAAGTAGGCATATGCCAAATTTGTATATGCACAAACACAATAATTCTACAGTTTGATATATAAGAATTGATAATCGATCTATTTTGTTTCTCGTGTGCATGTATTTCTACTTTGAATTTTCAAAATGGAATGTATAATTATCTTAGAATTGTTTAAAGTTATGACTGATAATGTATGTTATAGATTAACGAAATAACATTTTAATAGAACTTATGAATTACAATTGGTAATCCATCTATTTCTTTGAGGAGATTTTTCAAATAATGAATTTCTTTTTCTATTGTACCACATTTTTCATACATGTCTACCAATACATTTTTATCAAATTGTAATGTCCCTTTCCAGTTGACATCTCTCAGAGCTTATGATTAGCCTATTATGCGACCCTCGTAGGCTAATAGGATGGATAGAGGGTCTTGATGGAGCTTGGCTTGGCTTCGGTTGTCAGAGTTTTACCAGTTGGCTTTTGTTTGGGATCATTCAGACACCTTTTGCCTAAATTGCTATTTTTAGTAGTATTTGGCATTCAACGGAGCACCCCTGCTATTTTTAGCAGTATGGTTTGGTCATGTGCAGAATCAATCACTTATTCCCCAGCTTTAGACGGTTCGTTAATCAGACGTAAATTGAGAAAGATATTAATATTTTAATTGTTTAATTAAATATTAATTATTCGAAGCTTATATTGTAAAGTTATAATATTAATTAATATTATAACTTAAGTGATTGCCTCAAGGGGTCGACCATCATTGAAGGGGGCCACTTTTAATTATAATTTATAATTAAAAGTGAGATTGAGACTATTGAAAAATTAAAAAGAAAAGTTCAAATTTATTTAAATGATACCTAATTGAAAAAAGTTGAACTTTTGAGGAATATAAGGGTTTTCATTGGGATTTGAGCTCATCATGTTGAATATCGAATTTTTGATCAAGTCTTCTTCCGGAGAACGAAGCCAAGGGTTTCAGTTGTCTACAGGCATTGGATAACGATCCATCTTCAGTGTTGCAATTCAGAGGCTGTGAAATATCAGCTGATCTATTGCCTTCAGAGAGATATCTTCATTCAGAAGTTATCACAGAACATTCACAGAGTATTTATCTTCAGGGTTTTCAGTATGTGCTTTATCCAGAAGGGTTCTTCTTCCTAAGGCACCTATTTTTCAAGATCCAGACATTCTAATCATGGGCCGTACAAATTGTACTTGCTGCTGCTAAAGCCGTACTTCTTGCAGCATGGTCGTACCTTCAAGAAAGTCGTACCATCTCACCTTGGACAAATCGCCTTCTCTTTGGTCAGTCTACCTTCACCAACTGGGGCACATATATCTTTGGCATCATATTTTGACATCTGGCGCAGGGGAAAGTGGATTTCTATTACAGCCGTACCATTTCATGAAGATTATCAGCTTGCTGCAATATCAGGTTTTCATCAATAAAAGCATTGCTTTTTCATTCGTATGTTATCAGATCTTTTTGTAATCACTCCAGTAGATTGATAAATTAACTAGCATCATTAGATCTCATATTTTCCATCATTATTGGCATTGTAGTATTTTATTTGAATTTATTAATAAATTCTTGCAAAATCGCAACTTTCATTTTATTCATGCAAAAACACCAAAAAAACCAAAATACACAAAAACAAGCAAAAAACAAGCAATTTCAGAAGTTAGCGGGAATAGGGGTTTCTACACAAACAATCATTTTGAGAATACCCATGATTTCAAGCTCTGTTGGATGAATTTCCATTTGACATTATTTTGTTTTTTAAACTCATGTAATGAAGTGTGCAACTAATTTTTATTTCAAAAGAAGTTAACAAAAATGAAAAGTGGATACATCTTAATGAAATGCATTTCATGTTACAGTGTTCATTTGAAAGTAATATAATCATTTGGATAAAAATCAATGTCACTTAATGTTCATTGAAGCATAATAACATGTAAAAGGTATAAAATCATCTTGAGTAAGAATCAATATCTTCACAAAATCAACTCAAACCCACAAAACAAAAGGTTGTGAAAGACACCCATTACCCTTCTCTTTAGCATATCTCAAAACCTAATGTGCTTGTTTTGGAACAACCCCATTGAAATTGAACTATTATGCCAAACATGGCTCCAATTAGCCAAAATTTGCAAAACAAATCATCTTTAAAACTACTGCCCCTCCAAGATTCCTTTGGACAGTATCTCACTTGGCTATAAACATCCAAATTCCAAAACTATCATCCTTGTAAATGCCATCTAAGTCACTCAATCATGTAACCCTCATTTTGCCTATATTATAAGGGGGTTAATTGAAAGTATGCATTTCCACACTTATCTCACTTAAAAAACACCTTAAACATATTTATAAAAGTTTGCATATGCTTAATACACCTTTAGAAATTGCTTCCCCAACATATTTCAATCACTAACACCCTTAAACCTCCGAATTTCACTCAAAAACCATACTTTTCGCATCTAGGGCATCATACCCAAAACTCGATTGACCTCCCCTACTCTCCCAAACCCTTCTAACATCTAATTCCTACCTAATTGGGCCATGAAAAAACAACTTCCAACTATTTTCCAATGAACTACAACAAGATGACTCTTGAACTTCCATCATTTGATAATAAGTTGCAATTTTGACAAGTAGTGTAAAGTTGCAAAGTGGTGCAACTTTCGTTCTACAACTTGTAGGACCAAACAAACTATTCTAACACGTCTGGATGGGTATGTTTATGCTAGGGATGGTCCTCTTTTGCACCCTAATACTCTGAATCACTCTGAGCTACATTGGACTAGTGATTTCCTAAGAGTCCAAAGTGCTAAAAGACAACAATCTTTGAAGGGTTGTTTCTCAGAAACCGTGATGCCTACAAAATTTTTGTCTAAGGTTATGGGATCATTTTGAGACCCTCTACAATAAAATCTCTTCATTTTTTGCTATCTTAGAGGCATTTTCCTGCTGTGATGAGTTTTCAGTTGAGGAAAAAGTTGTCAGATGCAAGCAGTGTAAAGTTGCAAAGTGGTGCAACTTTTGTTCTGTAACTCGTAGGACCAAACAGACTTTTCCAACACATTTGGATGGGTATGTTTATGCTAGGGATGGTCCACTTTTGCACCCTAATATGCTGAATCACTCTGAGCTACATTCGACCGACGATTTCCCTTAAGAGTCCAAAGTGCTAAAAGAAAACAATCTTTGAAGGGCTATTTCTTGGAAACTGTGATGCCTACAAACTCTTCGTCTGAGGCTATGGGATCATGTTGAGACCCTCTACAATAACCTCTTCATTTTTTTCTATCTCAGAGGCATTTTCCCTTGGTTATGAGTTTTTAGTTGAGGAAAAAGTTGTCAGATGCAAGCAGTGTAAAGTTGCAAAGTGGTGCAACTTTTGTTCTACAACTCATAGGACCAAATGGATTGTTCCAACATGTCTAGATGGGTACGTTTATGCTAGGGATGGTCCTCTTTTGCACCCAAATACACTGAATCACTTTTAGCTACATTGGACCGACGATTTCCTTTAAGAGTCCAAAGTGCTAAAATGCAGCAATCTTTGAAGGGCTATTTCTCAGAAATCGTGATGCCTAAAAAATTTCTGTTAGAGGCTATGGGATCATGTTGGGACCCTCTACAATAAACTCTCTTATATTTTTCTATCTCTGAGGAATTTTCCTGCGGTGATAAGTTTTCAATTGAGGAAAAAGCTGTCAAATGCAAGCAGTGTAAAGTTGCAAAGTAGTGCAACTTTCGTTCTCCAACTTGTAGGACCAAACGGATTGTTCCAACACGTCTGCATGGGTATTTTTATGCTAGGGATGGTCATCTTTTGTACCCAAATATGCTGAATCACTCTGAGCTACATTGGACCAACGATTTCCCTTAAGAGTCCAAAGTGTTTAAAGGCAACAATCTTTGAAGGGTTATTTCTCAAAAAACATGATTCCTATAGACTTTCCCTTAGAGGCTATGGGATTGTGTTGAAACCCTATATAATAACCTCTCTCAGATTATGTTATCTCAGAGGAATTTTCCCGCGGTGATGAGTTTTCAATTGAGGAAAAAGTTGTCAAATGCAAGCAATGTAAAGTTGCAAAGTGGTGCAAATTTCGTTCTGCAACTCAGAGGACCAAAAAAACTGTTCCAAAACATTTGAATGAGTATTTTTACACTAGGGATGGTCCTCTTTTGCACCCAAATATGTTGAATCACTCTGAGCTATATTGGATCGGCGATTTCCCTTAAGAGTCTAAAGTGCTAAAAGGTAGCAATCTTTGAAGGGCTATTTCTCAGAAACTGTGATGCCTACAAACTCTTCGTCTGAGGCTATGGAATCATGTTGAGATACTCTACAATAACCTCTTAGAATTTTCTATCTTGGAGGTTTTTTCTCGTGGTGACAAGTTTTTTGTTGAGGAAAATGTTGTTAGATGCAAGCAGTGTAAAGTTGCAAAGTGGTGCAACTTTTGTTCTACAACTTGTAGGACAAAATAGACTGTTCCAACATGCCTGAATAGGTATTTTTACGCTAGGGATGGTCCTCTTTTGCACCCAAATACACTAAATCACTTTGAGGTACATTGGACCGACGATTTCCCTTAAGAGTCCAAAGTGCTAAAAGGAAGTAATCTTTGAATCTCCATTTCTCATAAACTATGATACCTATAGACTCTCCGTCTGAGGCCATGGGATCATGTTGGGATCCTCTACAATAACCTCTCTTCATTTTTGCTATCTTGGATGTGTTTTCCCGCAGTGATGAGTTTTCAGTTGATGGAAAAAGGGTCAGATGGATGCGATGTAAAGGTGCAAAGGGGTTTAGGGTTTGCTTTTTTCCCCTTCAGTAAGTGAAAAGTGATTCATTTACTCAAATACACTTAATTCGTGAACTACACACATGAATAGAAAGTATACGCTTTAAAACATATTAGTCATAAAGTATACATTGCAATACTCATAAGTGACAAAGTATACACATAAGCTGTAAAGTATACACTTGAATACACATAAAGTGTACGCAATATGCATGATATTATCATTCAATAATTTCTATCAAATATAGGATTTACAAAATGTCACATAGGCATACAACAAACGACCCTAATACATAGTCATTTCCCACTAGGGGAAGGAAATAGAGCTTGCATTGCCTTCGCGGTTGACACACTCTTCCACAAGAGTAGCATGTTGACGTTCTGGAGTGAACCACCTATACAAACCATTAAGGTAATAGTCAAACTACATACAATAGAAAATATGCTTAGAATAAAAAATCTATATTATTCTAAACGACCTAATTGATGATGAAATGGTAATGTAAACTATAAAAGATGTTTAGAATAACCAATCTATATTATTTTAATCTCTCGCATACCTCTCCCAAAGGATCAAAGCTGGCTATTGTTGCAGCAAGTCCATCATCTATCATGCTAGGAACATTGCAATATACTTCAAATGAGAAATTTATATTGTCACAATAGACAAGATGCTTAGACTAACAATTATATATTATTCTAAACATCCTAAATGATGATGAAATGGTAATGAAAACTATAAAAGATGCTTAGAATAACCAATCTATATTATTCTAATGCGTCTTATACCTTTCCGAAACGATCAGAGTTGGCTATTGTTGCAGCAGGTCCATGATCTATCATGTTAGGAACATCACAATATACTTCAAATGAGATATCTATATCGTCACAATAGAAAATATGCTTAGACTAACAAATCTATATTATTCTAAACAACATGAATGATGATGAATTGGTAATGCAAACTATAAAAGATGCTTAGAATAACCAATGTATATTATTCTAAACAACCTAAATAATGACCCTTAGTAGATAAACAATGTCAAAATATGATGAATAATATCATGCCTGTCCCATACAACAAATGATTAGCTACTCAAGTGTCCCTGCAGGGTCATCTCTTACCTTCAGAGTTTCCAGTAATGCTTCATGATCAACACTACTAATTTTCCATAGTTTTTTTATTTTTAGTCTAGCATGATGTCTCAATAACCAAACATTTGTTGCTATAACAAGGTGTGAATACATCAGAATGGTTTTGTGTTTCTCATAGTCTTCAAATGTAGGTATGTCATTCTTTCTAATCATATATGTTTGCAACCAAGTTCCAAAAAAACAACTGAACCTGTGTGATCATAACTTTTTCATCAACATCTAAATATACTTAGAATTAAAAATCTATATTATTGTAAACAACCTAAATGATGGTGAAATGATAATGCAACCAAGTTCGAAAAACAAAAAATGAACCTGTAGGATACATGAAGGCATCATCATCTATCATCAGTTGTGTTATCTTTTTCTTTCCTTGTACACATCATACCAGCCAATAGTCCAATCCCTCTTCATTCCCCTACGGTGCTACAACTGCATGGCTATACAAGATCTGAAAGATGATCGTAGTCATGTGAACTTTCCATTACATCTTGTAATGAGGATTGTGCTACAGATAAAGGGGTTAGGTACTATGGAATCCATGTTTCTACCCATTCACTTGACTATCACTGATCCCAATCGTACTAAATACAATTCTGACAAAAACAATCCATCTCTCGTGTCCATATGGTCCATGCACTCACATCTGAGCTTCAAACTGAATGCATCTTTGAAGAATCTCTAATTGTTTGACATTCCATTATGTCTCCCACTGTGCCCTCCTCAACCAACCAAAAGAACCTACTAACTTGTGAATCAAGTGTCCCTCCTCATGATAGTGCATAGGTACACCAATCCACAATAGAACGTGCATCACTGAATGTTGCACCACCTCTAATCTTCATTTGTTCCTTAACCAAATCTCTCTTCACACATGCACCTACACCATCATGTTCAAAAAAACTCCAAATATGTGGTACACACCTCTCTATGTGCATCCTTTTCAACCAATAAAACATGTGAGCATTCTTGAATTTCCCTATATAGTTATATGACCAAATCAAATGTTGACCCATTGCAATTCCTTTTTCCTGCAAGAACTCAAAAAAGTTTTCAAAACTATGTTGTACAAACTCGAATGAATGAGATCTATCATCACTCATGTAAAAATGGTAATCCTTGATTATCTTCATGTCCTCTTCTGTACTATCAGGGGCATGCCTATATGTTATGTGGACAAAAATAGTAATTTGAATAGAATTATAATATTGTGATTGAACTTCATTTTGTGGTTGCAATGTGTAATTTTCAGCAAAATCAACTACAGATACAATAGTTCCAATGGGGAAAGAGTCCTTACACATCTTGAATTGCTGATCCAGCCATTGGAACCTGTGGCTATGCCTTGCATACTTATAGAAAAGATTTTTCTTAAAATATGAAATAAAATCAGAAATACTTACCTCTATTGCAACCAACACGCATCTAGATCCCTCACCTGCACTCTTCAATGTGTATTTCAATATCTCATATTTGTTTTTCTCAACAATTTTGTTACCAAAATCATGATCGCTACCCTCATGAAAGCATGTTACAAACTTCGATAAATCACCACATTGCAAACACGATACATTTAAACAAGCATTTTTATAAAATAAAAAACCATCACCTCTAATGCATAAAAATTAATCTAACAACTCCCTGAATGATTTGGGAAGTTGTACTACATGACACTCTTGCAATATTTCATCAGTATGCATAGTAGAACGTAAATGGCATAACAGTTCATGATACATTGAAAACTCAACATGGTATTTACAACATGTATTACGAACCTTAATAGGAACACAATAAAATGGTTTGCAAGACTCAAAATCCCTTTGTGAGATTTGCAAATGTGGATGTTCTTAACAAAATTGTTTGTACAAAAGTATTTGGCTACATTCCAAAAAATGTTTAGGATGCGGTGTATGATCTCTATTGCCAATTTGTAACTTTAAAACATCCTTTACGTTCAGTGATACTCTAGAGTGAGAATTCCAATATTGTTCAATTTGCATCTTTACATTATCGATTAGTTTTTTATCAACATGTGGAAGCCTCCCACTAGAATCCCATGTATCATTTTGAAGAGCACTATTGAGTCTTCCTCTTCTTGATAGTGCTCTATTCAATGTTTTATGATTTAAGTTAAAATCAATACAAGTTTGTCTCATTAAACGTGCATTTTTCAAATGATGGCTTACTAGTGAGGTTGTGATCACTCTTCGAGCAGCCCTTTTATCTTTTTCCTTGCTAGTCTTTCCAATAGAGGTTAGAGCATTAAAAATATTTTTTACAATAAGACTATTTTTTTCCCATTTTTTTGTGAGATGAATCTTCAATTTTTTTAATAATGGTCTCATTTTGTAAATCTTAAGTAATTGCACAAAAAATTGGCATTGTTCAGTTAATTTCTTATTGGAAAAGAATTCATTGAACAATTCTGTAGCACACAAATGAACCATTCATTGTGACCTTTTCCCTTGAAGATTATCAATTATGTTCTCATCTATTTTAACCAACCATTTATGGGTTCTTTTTTAATTAGGGGTTGCATAAGGTTCATTTTCAACATTTTCATTTTCAACCAAATTTTCATTTTCAACATTATCAATTACAATTTCATTTTGAACAACATTTTCATTGTCAGAAATAATTTCATTTTCAACATTTTCAAAAACAACTTCATTTTGAATAACATTTTCAACAACATTTTCATTCTCAATGTTGTTCACATTTTCATTTTCAATTTGCACATTTTCAATTTCAATGTTTTCATTTTCAATTTCAATATGATGTTCAATATTTTCAATTCCTATTTCATCTTCACTTGAATTAACATTCAATGGTTCGAAAGAAGCTTCAATTTGAATATTTTGCATACCTTGTCTTCTTTTCGTATTACTTTCTCTATATTTTGCTCTATATGCTTCAATTTGATCTGCTATAAGTCTCCTTTTACCTTTTCTCTTACGCCGACTATTGCTCCCCATTGCACAAACAAAAAAACACACACAAATGATTGGAATTCTACAAAAAGTGTAAGAGAATCTTTGAAAAGCTGAATTTCATCATATGCAGACAGAAATCATGAGTTTTTCATGAGAAAAATAATGTAGAGACTGTTGAAATACTGAAAACGGTACCTTTTTTGTTTTTTATATAACTTACAAAACGGATATCCATTTCTAAATGGATATCTATTATGTGATCTAACCGACATAGCCCTAAGTCTTAACAATTCACACCTAGCAAACAGATATCTGTCACCTCTAGTGTTATTAGAATGTCATATGTTATATAATATATAATATATATAATATACATTATATATTAGTATATAATATTTATTATATATTAATATTATATATTATATATTATATGTTAATATATATTATATATTAATATAATATATATATATATATATATATATTAATATACTTTGCTACTCATCCAAGTGTGTAAACCACTAATACACAAAATGAATATCCAAAAATAACTGATATCTACTTTTTGAAATTTAAGAATTATGATTTCTTTTGACATATGATATATATTTATTATATTTTAATATTTATTATGTATTAATATATATTAATATATATATATATATATATTGATATTATATTAATATATATATATATATATATTCATATATTATTATATATTAATATATATAGTATATAATAATATATATTATATATATATTAATATTATATTAATATATTTAACATAATAAATAAATAATATATAGTATCCCTAGCTATAAACCCTATACCCTCTCCCACCCTCTCCAAC
>VDFB02044679.1:0-48029 GCA_007258455.2 Sequoia sempervirens | reverse complement strand
ACTAAAGCATTTAAAGGGTAACTTACCTTCATACTTACCAAATCCTTTCCCCACTCTTCTCACAAAGTTAGCTTCTATCTCATAAAAAAATTATTCATTTGGATCTTCAACTTTTGTAGCCTTAAAACCAGTTTTTGATTTGCATCCATTCCTCAGATTTAGCTTCCTCATCTCATAAGATGTCAGAAATCTCAACAATAGATATTTAGTGTGTGTCTATAGTTTTATGTTTCATTCATACACCTTCTCACAGAACTACCGTGAGAGTTCTAAGAATATTCTTTACAATCCTGGTTTCATCTATAGTAGCACCAAGTCCTCGTATTCCAATCACTATCTCATCCAATCTCTCTACATAAGCTTTAACATTCTCATCTTTAGACATGTGTAGAAGCTCAAACTATGTCTCCAAATTCTATAATTTTTCCTTTTTAACTCTTTCATCACCTTCATGCGCCTTTTCCAAAGTGTCCTAGGCTTCCTTAGTAGTCTTCAAATTTTGAACCTTAATCAACTCGGAATGTACTAGAATGTTCTTCAAAATGTACTTTGCCTTATTGTTCACTTCATGTTCTTTGATCTCATTAGCCATACTCAAACCATTAACAGGACGAGTGTAAGGATTCTTGTAAGTTTTCTCCACATCATATCCATAATACTCTATATATTCTTCCATCAATATTTTCTAGATAGCATAATTAGTTCTATCAAACCTCAAATAATCATAAGTCATTTTGCTAGCCATCCCGGACCTTCCTCAAGTAGTTAAGCTATTCACTAAGGAACCAAGCTCGATAGCTCAATTGTTGAACAAGAAAATCCAAGAGGTGAATTAGGTTAATACAGATTTAAACCTTAATTCATTCACTGGACCTAATCCTTAACACTGCTTAAATGATCAAACATTAAATACTAGTGCAAAAACTAAAAACCATCACACAAACATAAAACACTGGATTTATGTGGAAAACCCAATAAGGGAAAAACCACGGTGAGGATTAACTCACTTTATAGAGAATATCAAAATTGATTACAAGAGGCTCACTGTCTAAGAAACAAGGCTCATTGCCAAAGCAAGGACTCACTGTTCGGATCAGGACTCACTGTCCAACAAGGCTAACAACTTGAAGGGCTCACTACCATAGAGATACAAAGAAGATAGAAGAGATATGTTATAAAGAGAAGAAAATCTCAATGCAATGGAGAAAGCCACCACAATTTACTCAACCACTTGCATACATGCATGAATGATAGAGTGCACCCTTTACTCATTGCATCCAAAAACTCAGTATCAAGGCTTTGCAACGATCTGCCACACTCGCATCACACACACTCACTGATTCACATCAATATCACATCTACCTGATCTATATCTTTTCACTTATCTCTCTTTCCTCTTTCTATATTTTTTTCACCACTAACTCATCATGTATTTATACTATCTTCAACTTGGAAACATATCCAAAGTTGGTTATCCAATTTCAAATTCAAATTAGGTCAGCGAAAAAACATCCTAGGGTGGAATTAGAATGAGGGCGACCCAAACACATGCTTCAAAAGGATCCAAATAGACCCAACGCACTTCATCAACTTTGAAGATAGTGTTTAACACAAGGTCAACCAGACCAGTGTAAAACACATAGAATGATTAAGCATGAACCTTCTAGATACCGAAATTATCTTCAACACAATCAAAACAACTCAGCTAAAGAACTGCAAGTCATAAAACTTTAACAAAGAGAAATTTAGACCAAAAAAATTTCTCCCAGACCTCAACTAGAAATTGATGTAGAGTAGGGAGGAAAATCCTTCAAAACATCATTATTTAAACCAAACTCAAAAAATTCTTCTCATTCATCCATTTTTTGGCTCACCATTCCCTTCACAAAACACTTGGCTCTCCAAACTACTAAACACCCAAAACTGTAATCAAGGTACCAAAAATCTTACTGAACCTTCAAAACACCTTGTACATCATAAAAATGACTGAATCGGGCCAAGGAAGGTCTTCAATAACTATGCTCTTTCATTTCCCCAAACATTCACTCACAGTAGGCTCATTGGCTAGTAGTATTCCAAAGGACAAAAAATGGGCATAATTTTCCAACCAATTTGAATCTCCAAAAACTAAAAGTAGTTTCAAGAACCCATTAAGGCCTTCTTTAACATATCTAGAAACCCAATATACTTGTTTTGAAAAGTACCTTCCTAAACTTGACTATCTCACAACAACAAGCCCAAATTAGGCCTATTTTCCAAAGTGAATCCAAGAAATTGTTCTCACAAACCACCAAACTCTATTCCCAAACTCTCAAAACATTAAAAAAACTCAAAATAAACCACTTTCAATGGGGAAAACAATCACAAATTCATCAAAAGACCAAACCCTTGCTTTAGGCCAATTTCTTGCTTGAAAACATGAGGGTTTATTGAAAATCCACACCCCAGGCCACTAATCTACTAACCAAACCTTGAGAAAATTTAAATATCATCTACATGTGCTTATTCCACCATCACATGACTAATTTCAAAGGTTTTTGTATAAACCCTACATTCAAAGCACCATTTTTCACCAAAATTTTAAAGAATTTCAACTAGGGTAGCAACTTAACTTCTACAAACTTTGATCCCTACTATTGAAAACTCCATGGACATATAAAACTACCCTATATCACCCATTCCACTAGGTTTCTAACTAATCTAATGATGGAATGGGTGATTAGTTCATTTTGAATGCTTTCAAACCCTTAAACAGGGTGTTTAGGCCCGCCTACAGAAAAAACCTTCAAACTACCACTATACTCAATGAAAATCTACCCAATCACAGCCAAATTGAAGAATAATCCTTCCAATATCAATTAAAATTCATTTCATATCAAATGGAGGACGTACGGGGTTCTATAATGGCCTGGAGAGACAACTTTCCAGGAAAATACAAAAAAAAATTGATGTAAAAGAAGGAATTTCATTGTTTCAACTTCTCATACAAATCTCCAACCTTGTGTTGAGCCTTATTTTATAATATTTAAACTCCTCACACCAAAAAATGTCTAACTCAACTGATCCAACTACCATTTGAACCTCCTAATTGTTGGTATTCCTTTATTTGCATTTTTTACAACTTTACACAACATTTTGACAATATTGCAAAATATGACAATATGAACTCAAACTGACCCCTAAATGACTTAAACATTAGAAATGGTCTATTATGACCTTATTTGAATAATTAAAATAATTGACACACCAAAATCCTATAAAATACCTTATTTACATGAATTTTCTTTGGTGCCCTTGCACCATACACCCATCCTGGAAAAATTTCTCAAGTCCCTTTGAGGACTAAGTTGCAACTTGTCCAACTTGATCACTTCATGTATCTAACCTCCAAAACCTCTTTCATTTGGAAATAATTTCCACAAATTTAGGTACTGAAGGTGTGCATCATTCTTTGCACCATTGACCTTGTTTCCCTCTTGATATTGCTCCAACCTTGTAAACTGACCTAATGAATATCCCTTGACCTCTCTCTCATCTACCACTGATGTTAAACTGACCTTCATATTTGCAAACTTACCTTTTCCATTCTTCCCTAGGACTATCCTCTTCTTAAACCCTGTTGCACACTTGAATTCATTCACTTTCCTTTTCCTTTCACCTTGATTCAATCCACCTTTTGCCTTCATCTTTGTCCTCAAGTACTCTATCCCTAGTATCATTGTATTATTAGACTTACAAACCACTATCTTGACAATATTTAACTTCCCTCTAACCTCTTTTACAATCAAAGAACAAAGGATTTTCCCTATCACAATCTCATCATGCTTTTCTAAACAATTTTTCATATCCACAATCAATTCATCCTTGACCTTATCTTTATCAGATTTGGTCCTCAACTTAATACCATTTTCTTCCAAATTCATTTCACTCTTCAAGTGTATTATTTTGATACCTTCAAATGTAGAAGTGGATGAAAAATCTTTCCTCTTTTCTTCCAATATTGGATCATTTTCCAAACCTATTGTCCTAGCATCATCTCCTTTTGTAACAATTGCAATCTCTTCATGTTTGTCTCCCTCAAGATTCACAAACTCTTTCTTTCCCAACATAATTAGCTCTGCTGCTTTGGTCTGCTCCTTAACATCTTCCACTAATGGAGTTAATATAAAAGTGCTTCCATTTGTCTCAATCTGATATGTATTGCTTCTTCCATCATAAATGGCATGTCTATCAAATTTGCATGGCCTTCCAAGTAACAAATGACAACAATTCATGGGCAACACATCACAAAGAATGTTATCCTTGTATCCACAAATGTTAAATTCAACCAAAGCTTGTTCATTCACCAAAATAGATTGATCATCATTCAATCAAGACACTTTGTAGGGTGTTTCATGAGAATTTTTCTCTAACTTCAGTTTATCAACCATTTCATTTGACACCATGTTATCAGTAGAACCTGAATCTACAACTACTTTGCCTACCTTTCCATTGCATTTGCAAGTTGTCCTGAATAGTGTCCTTCTTTGAGTTGTCTCCTTCTCCTTGGATTCTTTGAGTAGAATTCTCCTCACCATCAAAATTTCTCCAACTTCTAGAGTAACAAGCTGACTAGAATATTTTTCACCTTCATAATCATCCTCTTGCACCAATTGAACCCTTTTGTCACCTCCACTTGAAGTAGAAGATTTTTTATTTGGACACTTCTATGTTGGATTCCCACACTGATTGCAATTGTAACACCTTCCTGAAAATGAGCTTGATTGTCTACCTTCACCAAATCTTCCTCTGAAACCTCTAAAACCACCTCTTTGATCAACAACTTGGTCTTTACCTTTACTTGCATCTTCTTGCTCTTCATAGGTCTGCATTGTACCTCTTCCTTGTCTTTCTTGCCTTCTTTTTATCCTTTCCTATGCCTTGACAGCCAAACAAAAAACATTCCTCAACTAATCTAAGTGTTATGAGACCAATTTCATCTTGAATGATGAGTCTAATACCATTTAAATACCTTGCAACCTTTTCTACCTCATCTTTTGTATGTCCTACTCTAATAATCAACCTATGGAACTCTTTAGTGTATACCATAACATCTAACTCCTTTTGCTTTAAATTTTGCAACCTTCTAAGGTTTGAATTGCATAATCTATAGGTAGACATTGTGCATTCACCTTTGCTACCATTTGGTCCCATGAACTTATCTTTGTTTTTCCCTTCTTTACTCTCTCCTCTTGAACATAGTTCCACCATGTTAGGGAAAGGCCCTTCAACTTAGTTTTTTCAAACTTCACCTTCTTATTGTCTTCTATTTCCTCAAACTCAAATAAATTATCAAGAGCATATATCCAACTCAACACTTCCTCACTATCCATCTTACCACCATACATAGGCACTTCAACTTTTTCCTTTGGAGTATTATCCCCCTTGATAGCCTTGAGCATCTTGACCATTCTCATTTCTTCAAGGTTCAAGTCCTCATCATCATGGACTACAACTAGAGGGTTCTCACTCTCACCCTCATCCTCATTATCACTTTGGTCACCACTGACCATTCCTCTTCTCTAATTCTTCTCCAGGGCTGCTATTCTGGCTAGGGCTACTTCTTGAGAATCCTTATAGAACCTCTCCTTACAGATAATTTTTTCTTTTAGTTATTTAACCTCTTTGACTGTTGGATTATTCTTTGGAGGCATCTTGCTTATGCCAATTCTCATTAACTTTCCCACTTTCAATCAAAACCTATGCTTTGATACCACTTGATGTAGAGCAGTGAGAAAAATAATTTAAAACATCACAATTTAACCCAAACTCAAACAATTATTCTCATTCATTCATTTTTTGGCTTACCATTCCCTTCACAAAACACTTGGCTCTCTAAACTACTAAACACCCAAAACTACAATCAAGGTATAAAAACTCATATTGAACCTTCAAAACACCTTTTACATCATAAAAATGACTAAATCAAGCCAATTAAGATCTTAAATAACTCTAATAGTTCATTTCCCCAAACATTCACTCACAATAGGTTCATTGGCTAGTAGTATTCCAAAGGACAAAACATAGGCATAATTTTCCAACCAATTTGAATCTCCAAAAATTGAAAGCAGTTTCAAGAACCCATTAAGGCTTTATTTAACATATCTAGAAACCCAATGTACTTGTTTTGAAAAGTACCTTCCTAAACTTGATTGTCTCGCAACAACAAGCCCCAATTAGGCCTATTTTCCAAAGTGACTCCAAGAAATCATTCTCACAAACCACCAAACTATATTCCCACACTCCCAAAAGGTTACAAAAAATTAGAATCAACCACTTTCAATAAGGAAAACAATAAAAAATTCATCAAAAGACCAAACCCTTGCTTTAGGCCAATTTCTTGTTTGAAAACATGAGGGTTTATTGAAAATCCACACCCCAAGCCACTAATCTGCTAAGCAAACCTTCATAGACTTTAAATATCATCTGCACATGCTTATTCCACCATCACATGACCAATTCCAAAGGTTTTTGTATAAACCCTACATTCAAAGCACCATTTTTCACCAAAATTTTAAAGAATTTCAACTAGGGCAGCAACTTAACTTCTACAATGGCTTGGAGCAACAACATTTAAGGAAAATACACATAAATTTCAATGTAAAACAGGTAATTTTATTGTTTCAACTTCTCATACAAATCTCCAACCTTGTTGCGAGCCTTTTTTTTGAATATTTTAACTCTCCACACCAAAAAATTGATTGACTCAACCGATCCAACTACCATTTGAACCTCCTAACCATTGGTATTCCTTTATGTGCATTTTTTACAACTTTACATGACAACATTTTGACAATATTGCAAAATATGACAATATGAACTCAAACTGACCCCTAAATGACTTAAACATTAGAAATGGTCTATTATGACCTTATTTGAATGATTAAAAGACTTGAAACACCAAAATCCTATCAAAGACCTTATTTACATGAATTTTCTTTGGTGCCCCTACACTAGAAACACAAAAATCCACACTTCACAATTGGTGAATGTAACTCGCACTATACAATGGATCGATAGCTAAATATATATATATATATATATATATATATAGAAGCTTAAAAATACCATGATCAACATATCTGAACCACAAAAACATAAGAGAAAATTTTGAAACAAAACTCATAGCAACCATTGAATACCTGTAATGTTTCTTCAATACAATTTTCTCAATATCCTCAACATATACAACCAATAGCATGTATCCATGCCACTAATGACAACAACTAGTTGATAACCAGTTGACTAGTTGACATCAATGACAACACCTTCATTCTTTCCATTCTTGCAACACAGGTTACAGGTTAAAGAGGATCAAAGGAAGTTTGAAGATACTTTGTTCATTGTTGCATTTCAAAACCCTAGTCCTTAACAACCCACAAAAAGTCAATTATAGAAATATCCAAAAGTGATCTAGATAGTTTACAAGCAGGAAGTGCAAGTACAGATCTGACATCAAAGGACTTTGAAAATACATCTGAAAAATCCCTAGTAGGACAGTGGCACCCTCGACACCAATGTTTCAGTAATTTTTGTTGAGATTTATATCATAGGTGCACAATGTCCTCCCCTTTCTATTTTTGGTGTTTGATTTCCTCTATGATATTCTAGATCTACTATTTCTATATAAAAGTGATAATTTGCATCGTTAGGAAAATTAGATCATTGCATCTCATAATTGCCTATATGATTTTTTTTGGGAAAGGTGTCAAATCCATAAAGGGTTCCCTTTCTCATAAATTCCATTTTGGTGAACTTGACATTCTTACATCATAAACCTTCTAATATCTACAATAATTAATCCTAGATTTAGGATTTGCATTGCATTTTTTTGTATTTGTCTTTTAGGCATTCATTGTTGCATTATAAAGCATAAAATACAAAAATATTGCATTGTTCCTTTTAAAATTTACATTAAAATCATCATATTTAGAATTTTTTCATTTTAAATTAGTCAATTAGTTCATATTGGATCTAAAAATTGAACTCAAAATTGCTACTTTTAACATTATTGCATACTCACAGTTTAAATTGCATTTCCATAAATTAAGCAAAATCTAGAAAATTATTCACTATTTAGACTATTTGCATACAGACCTAAGAACCCTAAACACTAATAGAGATAGTCAAATTTTGAATTTTCCAAAGCCTTATCTAGGACATAGGCACCTTATGTTCCTTTGTTCTAATACCTTTGGTTCAAATTTGACTCATATTTCTATTTTTTTCATCTAATTTCTAGTTTCAATTTTTCAATTACAAAGCTCATAGTGTTAAATTTGAAAAGAAAGTGTTACTTTTCTTAGCTCATTGCAAAGTTTTGAAAATTTGTTGCATTTTACTACTGAAAATTATTAGATTTGTAGGTGCATTGCATCTATTTTTTGAAAAATTGCAAAATTAAGATAAATAGCATTCCACTTCTACAAAATTTGAAAACCATAGGTTGTTATATCACATTGAAAATTTTGGAAACTCACAAAATAGAATCAAAATCAATTCAAAACTAAGATTTACACACTATCACACAGTCCTTTCCTATAACCTTCGCCTTTGAAAGTAAAATTTTAGAAAATCACTATCTAGGACATAGGCACCCTAGGCGCGTTTGTCCTCCCAAAATTTCCTAAAATTTTAGGTGAAGAAATACAACTATTACCGGATTATAGAAATGGGGTCTAATTTCTAGATTTGTGCCTTTAATAGGTCTATAAGTTTTTTTTCAGTTCTAGGTTGCATTAGAAAGAATAGACATAATTTGAATCTAAAATTTAATAATTAACCTTGGACAAAGCAAAGTAATCTGATAATGTCATATTTCTTTCTACAAGTGCATTGTGTACCTATCAAGCCCTTTAATTGGAATGGTGAATCTTTTGGAAAAAATGGAGCAGACAAGACTAAAATTCAACCAGATAATTTGTCCACCTATGGTTTTGACAATGTGGGTAAGCAACTGCTTGGAGTGATAACATTACCTATCAAAGTTGGTAAAGTTGTTTTGCAAACTCCCATCCATGTGATGCCCCATGACTTATCATATAATCTTCTCTTGGGTAGGCCATGGATTCATGAGATGAAATGGGTGCCTTAAAATCTTCATTACTTAATGAAATACACTTACAATAACAAGGTTTACACAATAAAAGTTAATCCCAATTCTAAAAATTGTTTACAAACTAAAACAAGAGTGAAAAAGTCTTTAAGAACATTGACACCAACAACAAAAGTGGAACCTTTACAACCCAAAGATAAAGAGGATAGTCTTTCATTAGTGATGAAGTTTTTGGAAGACAATTGGGGTTCATTGGATTTTACACCTACTTTCATGGGCGAATATAAGTTACAAAAAAATAAAAGAAAAAAGAGAAAGAGGTTGAACGCTAGTATCAACATAAATTGAGGTTGGAACATCTAAGACACAAGTATCCACAATTGCTATTAATGAGGAAAGTATGGATTACACATCTACATATGATGAAATTGATTATGAGAAACCACCTTCCCTAGAAAAAATGGAAAAAATTTATGGAAGAGGGTACCAACTATTAAATAAATTTGGCCATAGGGTTAGTCTAGGATCATGGGAATCCAAACTAGGCCCCTAAGTGGCAATGAAAATTCAGAAAAACAGAGTTAGGCAACTTGACAGAAAAATTTGAATAGGTTATTAACATAATTTGAAAAATATGTAAGAACATAATTTGTAGCAAATTTAGTGTAATCTCTAGGCTACTAGTCCTTTTATGGAAAAAGTAAATGTATTTTGTGAAAATTTGAAATTTCAATGCACTAGTCCTAAATTTTTCAGGAAAAGGATAAGAAGCGGGCCTTTGTTTGACCACCCCAAGTACAAGAAAAAAAATAATATTTTTTTCTGAAACTTTCAATAAATGTAGAGGACACATGCTCGGATTTGTTGCATTTTTTTTTGTAATTTTTTCATGTACATAATTAGTTATAATTTTTTTATTAGAACATTTCAAAATTAATAAAATGTGTTTGTTTGGCCACCATAACTTGGTCAAAAAATTATGAAATTCATTTTTTTTTTATCCAATAGTATGCAAAGCATAAAATGTGACAAATCTTTTAGATTCAAAAATGTGAAATAGTTTGAAAATTATAGAAATTTTTCAATCAGCTTATCAATTAGGACTTTAGTCGTAATGTATGTAGAAAATCAATAATAATTATCTATTAAATTCAAATAAGGCATATCTTATATTGGCAGAAAGCTGATAATTTTTTTTATAAACCCTTTTTGTTTCATCAAATTTAGACAACAAAAAGTCGACAGCCACAAGGGTAAACTTTGGAAAACTAAGTAAATCTTGTAAACATGTTTTTCAATTGACTTTCTAGGTTAGGCAATCCTAACCAAACTCTGCTTCCACTATTTTTTTTAGAAAAAAAATGGATATCTATTAGAACTGGATTTCTACCCTATTTTATTTTATAACACATAATTTATAATATATAATATATATTATATATTATATTATACATTATATATGGCTATATTATATATATAATTATATTATACATTATATTATTATATTATATTATATATTAAATAATTATATTATAATATATATATAGTGAGATAGGAGAGAGGGGATGGGAGAGATGAGGGAGGGAGTGGAGAGGCCCCAGAGAGAGAGAGGAGTGGAGACCTAAGAGAGGGAGATATAGAAAAAAATAAACAAATAAAGAGACCAGAGAGAGGGAGAGAGAGAGACTGAGAAAGAGTTTTCTAGGTAGGGTGGGAGGGATAGAGGAAGTGAGAGATCCAAGAGAGAGAGGGTGGGAGGGAGGTGGATGGAGAGAGGGAGAGAGAGAGATAGAGGGAGGGAGAGAGAGACTTGAGAGGGAGACAAGAAAGGAGAGGGAGAAAGACATGAGGGGAGATCAAGATAAAAGAGAGGGGAATGGGACGGAGAGGGAGAGAGAGAGATGGTGGGAGAGGGAGATGGAGAGAGAGAGGGAGGGGATGGAGGAAAGAGAGACAGAGAGAGGAAGTGGTAGGCAGACCTATATATATGAGAGGGAGTGGAGGACCTGAGTGAGAGAGATAGAGGAGGGAGACCTTAGAGAGAGAGGGATTGGGAGAGCTCCAAGAGAGAGAGAGGAGTGGGAGAGACTCTTTGAGAGAGAGAGAGACCTTTTGAGAGGGAGATACATGGAGAGAGAGAGAGAGAGAGAGAGAGATCTAAGAGGGGAGATGAAGAGAGAGACCATAGAGAGAGACAGAAAAATAGATAGACAGAGAGAGATAGAGATAGAGATAGAGAGACAAAGAGAGAAATAGAGATAGTGATAGAGATATAGATAGAGGTAGAGACAAAGATAGAGATAAAGATAGAGATAGAGACATAGAGAGAAAGAGAGATAGAGAGAGACATAGATAGAGATAAAAACCTGTGAGAGAGGGAGATAGAGGGACTAAGAGAGTTATCTAGGTAGGGTGGGAGGGACATAGGGAGTGAGAGATCCAAAGAGGGAGGTTGAGGGATATAGGGAGGGAGACAAGAGAGAGAGAGAGGAGAGGGAGAGAGAGGGAGAGACAGATATGGGGGAGAGACAGAGAAAGGGAGAGAGAGAGAGAGAGAGAGAGAGACCTGAGAGGGAGATAGAGAGTGAGAGAGACCTGAGATAAAGAGAGAGGGAGAGGGAGAGACTTGAGAGAGAGGGGATATGCATTTGGGAGGTTAGGATTTTGATAACAAGATGCTTAATTACTGTGCCAAAAGTTCAATACAAATTACATGTTGGATATCAGTTGTAGTGCTAGAGAGGGAGGGAGTATAAGATATATAATATATAATATATATCATAATATATATCATAATATATAATATATAATATATAATATATGTATAATATATTAATATATAATACATTTATTATATATTAATAATACATAATATTGGTTTTATGTATTATTTGGTTTATAAAAATTGAAAGCAAATGAATATCCGTTACTTATTGTATAAGATTTGAAGCTTCCCCTATGCATACATATTAATATATAATATTTTAATTTAATATATTAATATATAATAAATATGTTATAGAGGGGTTTGGGAGGGACAGGAGAGAGAGAGACCTTAGAGGGAGAGAAAGAGAATGAGAAATACCAGAGAGAGGTGATTGGATTAAATTGTGCATGGATTTTAGGGGTAAACTATCCTTGTAATTCTATCTAATTGGAAAATGTGTTTAGATCAATTCTTGGGAATTTCATGGAGGTTTCCTCAGTTTATTTCTTAATTGTCAATCTAGGAGTTGTGAACTTGTGAAAGGTATTGTGGCGGTCTACCTAGGGGCTGAAAACTAATGAGCCAAGTGGGGATGGATGCAACTAACACACCATCTAATTTTATTCAGAAATCTAGTTTTTAGACTTCTTGCCAATTTTTTGATAGGAACCTATGCTAGGAAAAGTTTGTAATAAAGATAGATTAAAACCAAATAGTGAAATATAATTACTAATTCTCATTGAAACTAAACTAACATAAGACAAATAAATACAAGAATTTAAATGTAATATTCTAAATAAAATCCACATGTATTAATAAGCACCCTGATTAACAATGTTTGAAATAATATGCTAAACTAAGTTCTAATGAAACAAAAAATGCACTTATTAATATTGATTGAAAAGTAATCTGCCAAACTGAATGCACCTGTAGCAATGAACACATTGATTAACAAAACACCAAATTATTTCAAAATAATAATTAATAGCACATTGAACAATTTCAAATTAACACAACAATTAAAGATTGAAAATAGATTTAAAACTGTAAAGACTTATTACCACACAACACACTAATACTACAACGATTCATCACGTAACCAAGGAAGTGGGCCCTGTCTTCTTTGATTATCAAGTGATGAAATGAAAATCTTACTCCATGCTAACCAATACTCATGCAAATGATATTTTAAATCACAATCTTTTCAAATCAGAATAGCAGCTTATAGATGTATATTATCAATATCAATCCAAGTCTTGACATGCATATTTATAGAGATTATGAGTTGCTAAGTTTATAACTAATGTTGATTAAAAAGCGTGTGATTGTTTAGGTTGTTTTGGCTTGCATCCAACAACCTTAGAAGCTACTTAGAAATACATTGCAAACTTCAATATTATTTTAAAACAAATTGACAACTTAGACTGGACTTAACAAAAATGACACACATGACTCTTGAATGGTTTTGTCTTTATTCCACCAATGCTCCTCTTTCTCCCATGCACTGTCCTCCTAATTATTCCCTACTATGATAGTCATGAAGATAATTAATAAATAATTTGAAGGTTTTGATATATTTACAAGTTTTTATCTTTTCTTTTCATTTTATTAAATATCCTTACTTCATTACAAATAGTGACAGGAATAACAAAGGATCCTATAGAAATGAAAGGGTAAAGGGAAAATATAAAGGTAAAACTAAGGACACATTTCACCCCATCATTTCCCCCCAACTTATAGTTTTGCATGCCCTCATGCAAAAGAACATAGGAGGCAAACCAAGTGGAGAAGCCAATTTTTGCATTGTGCTAGAGATTTCCTTGAACCACAACTATTTTAGCACATGCATCCAATCTTCATGTTCTTGAAAGGGAATAAGAGATGCATTGGTAGTTTTTTTTTGCTAAAGTGTTGTCTTGAGCTGATGAATCATTGTTTCCTGTGAAGAATTAAGAGACCCTGCATCTTGGACCTACTTTTGTAAAGCCTAATTCTCCTCAGTTAACATGGTTACCAGATTCTACAAGTCACAAATTCCTTCATTTTTCAATAGAGGGTGTTCTTCCTCAACCTCTTCTTCTACCTCCTCTTCTACCTCTTCTTTGGATTCTTGTTCTACTTCTTGATTATCAGTATGAGGAGTTTAAAATTCAACAATTCCCTATTCTGCACAATTTTCCAGGTTGTCATCACCCATTTGTTTAATTGGAATAGGCTCATCCTGAACAGTTTTTCCATCATGAATACCTTCTATGGAAATTGATATTTCTTTTAAAATTGGATAATTTTTTTGAAGCATTTTAGTTTCTTTCCTAGGCTCCATTTTATCTATTTAAGTGGCCATAGACCCCTTTTGTGTCTTTCTCCTTTGACTTCTCCTCAATTCCCTAGAAAATGCCTCTATCTTTTTTATTTTTTCAAAAGACCATAGCTAGGATTGTCAAGTCATCAACTTCATTGGATTTCTCAGGACTCAAAACATTACTAGCTATGTTGGCCAAGTTTTTTAATTTATCCATTGTGACAATTGATGATTTTTCCTTATCATGAGAAATTTCTGAAACATAAGCTGAGGATGACCCACTATGTAGTTTCCTTTTACCCCTATAGTCTGGTGTACAAATTTTAACAGATTTAACACTTGCATGTTTAGCACTTGAATCCTTGACCTGTTTACTGCATGACCCTAGGGTTTGTTTATTGTTTTTTGTAGAAACCCTTTTCTTTGAAGAACTAGGGGAACCCAAATCAGAGCCCTCATTATGTGTATCAGAATAATTTTCACCTTTAATACCCTTATTTGATCTTGTATGTGCATATTTTTCTCTTTCAGAGTTTCTAGGATATCTTTCTATGTCAAAGGTTTTTGGGGAATTAGGGAGGCCTTCCTCAATAGATTATTCTAGGGTGTCATCTATAGTAAATGAGTCCTAGTCCCTTGGAGGAGAAAACTTATTTAATTCTCTCACAATCAATAGTTTAATGAGTCCATGATGGGCTAGAGAATTCGTGTTTCCTTTCTGGACTACTTTTCTCTTTTGAGTTAAAGAGGAATAAAGAAAGAATGAAACATTTACAAGCAAATTCCATCGTAGATGCAGCATGAGTCGAAAATGTTTAGCCTCTACATATATGTACCTACCTTCATAGATTATGTACTAAATGATGAATTTTTCTACTTCATTCTAGGGATGTGGGAGTGAGGCTAGCTTCGTACCTTGCCCGGTTACCATCTCAACAGTCTCTCCTCATCGTAAAAGCTCTTACAAAGGGGCTTAAGATTTTTCACTCACTTTGAACTGTCAGGAAAATAGTTTTTCCCTATTAGTGGCAAACTAGAAACATCAGCTATGGCCTCTAGTGTGACAAGGATGGCTAAACCATGAAACCTTGCTTGATTCCTATGACTTTTCATTGCAAAATCTCATACAAGTTTGTCATCATACCCCCTCAATCTCCTGAAATATGCACCCCACCTTGCTTGTTTAAATATTTTATATGCTACAATAGCTACTAGAGCTCTCAATTCATCCATGGATGTGGGATCAAAATGGTGATGGTGGTCTCTTTCCATTATGCTACCAGGAGGCTTGTTTCAAACCGAAATAGTGCACTTTTTCAAACCAGAATAGTGCACAGACAAAATTTGTTAGCAGATGCAGAAACCACCACTAGAAAGGAAAAGAATGTTGGGAATAGTTTGAAATAGTTTGTAGGTAGTGGATGTGGTAAAAAAAAGTAAATAGGTGTAACTAAGTTTAGACAGTAGTTTACAATGGCAATTATGGTAGCTTATGGTTACATGGATAATCATAGGGTAATAAGATTATGAAATAAACAAGGCCAAGTAATAAATATTTACGTCATGCCAAATAGATATGACATGATTGAAAATGGAGATATAAAATGGATATGGCATGATATGGCATGGGTATGATTTGATAGTTCCTAGATATGTAATGGATATGATTGGAAAGTTTCCCCCCCAGCTTGGCATGTGACCTATCCTCAAGATACATCACTATTAATTAAAGAAATAAAAGACAAAATAAAACAAAAAAGAGAATTAAAACACAAATATACCAATACTGAATCTCCATGTGTATGAAAATTCAATGTGGAGGCTTGCTCACAAGAAACTGGCATAACGAAAAATGTAACCGAGCAAGGCGCATGGCTGGTGTCGACATAGGAATGCCAATAAAATAGTGACATAGCTAAGAATAAGGAAACATAGAGTGATGAGGAGGAAAGTACATTGGAAAAGCCAAGTTGGATGGGTACGAGAGACATGAAATGGAGTACCACAGATGCAGACAATTAAGTGGCATGAGTGCATAAGAAAACCATGGAATCAACGAAGGAGGAAGTGTATCTAGAAATGATGGAGTACCCGCATGGAAGCATGGAAAAGCCTTAGAATGTGCATGATGGTAGCAACACCGAGAAGGAGGTGAAAGAACCGCTAACACAAGGAGACAAACATTGACCAACAACATTTGCAAAAAGAACTGAATAAGGAATCCTATCTAGAAAATGATAGGAACCAAGTCCTGAAATAACTAGGAAGAATGAAGCACATAGAAAGGTGGTGTAACTGGTTGAAAAGAAGAGCTAGATGTCAAAAAGTCATCCTCAAACAGCGAAAAGTGAAAACCATCTTGAGTGCACCAAATGAGAATGAGAGTAGAAGGCAGTTCCTAGCACAAAAGTGATAGGAATTATTTATGTATTTATGTTTTTTATTTTTTTTTACAACAAAACTGTCAACATGTCAATTTTCAATCTATCACCACTTAGAGGCATAAAAAAACTAGTTTTCACCACTAAGTTTATTTAGCAGTTAACGCCCAATGGAAGTCAGTTTTCAAGCATTAACTGGCCAACAACACTCGAAGGTTTTCCCTGTTGGATCTTTTTTTTTTAATAAGTAAATACATTTTGAAAAGTACCTAAAAGGTACTTGAAGAAGCTACATGAACTCTTTCAAGTAGATGGACTTCCTTTGAAAAATTTGAGACAAAATCCTCCCAGGATATATGCTTCACTTCAAAACATTATCATTGATTAACCCTAAATTTTATGGCTCAAAATAATGATGTGAAACGATCAATCATTTGTGTCATGTGTCACAACATCAATCTGTGTTGGTCAACCCAATCAAACTTCACTTCTAGCAAGATTTCCCTCAATTTTGGTGGCTTCATTCTCCATTACCATCGAGGCTCGGGAGTCTCTAATCCATCATACTATTGATGCCTAAAATTTCTAGGCACACAACCTTATGGGAAACTTAGTTAATGGAGGAACCAATTGCGCTAAATTGAGTAACCTCTGAGTTTTAAAGAAGTCATCTTTTCATACATTGGGGGTGGAAAGGGAAAAGGAAGTAGATATATAGAAATAAAATCTAAAGCTAAGGTGATACACCAATATTCCAAGTAAATAGGCACAAGAAATCTTCCTTGTGGGTGAGATTTGAAGGCCCGTTCAACAATCTGCATGCCCAAAAATAATAGAAAGCAGAGATGAAATTCTGAAGAAGTTAATTAAATAGCATAATACAACTTCCATATGCATTCACTTAACATGAAGAGTACAAAACATGATTTAAACAAAAAAATTATATTGAAATTATAGAACCTTTGTAGATAAACTACTCATTACAACCAACTAGCACAGTATAATGTTTTATCAAATAACTAAGAAATAGAGAGGCCAAATAGATTGGCACAATTTGGAAGTCTTAATACAAGAAATAAAGACAATACAAAGGATGAGAATCTTTTTAGTGCTTTCTATGTATATTTGGGAACCCTTTTTCCAAGAGACGAAGCAGTATATATAGATTTTTCCACTGCCTAAATGTTGGATAACATAAAAGATTCCCCAAGCATGAGTTGTACCACTCCTCACTATTATTTCCCCTAGACAGACGCAATAGAAAGGTACCAAAATGACATTCTATTACCTCAAACAATGTGCAGGCTCTTTCAAATGATGTTCGCGGTCCGAGAGTGGAACTGGTGAAATTCTTCTAAAGATATGTGTCAAATCACCCAAGGATTCAGTTAGGACATGTGGCATAGAGATGGGGCTTCTTATTCTAATATCCTTTCACTACAACTATAGTCCCCATGGAGATGATGTGTGGTGTGGTCTTCGCTTTAAGCTTTTACTATGGGTTCTGCCAAAAAGATTCCTACGGTAGATGCAACGTGGTGCCCGGGTGGAGCTCAAAGATGAAGCAAGGGAAAAGAACACACTTTTGACACGTGGCACAAGTAGATGAAGACACCACCAAAAGGGATCCCGAAGAGGTGCAAATATATAATTTGTGGGCTGAGGCTTATCCAAACCAAACACAATATACAAGAAGGGAGTTTTAAGGATTATTTAAATCCATAACTTTCGGCGACTAACAAGGGGAATTTCACCTGTGGAATGAGAACCCAAAAATACTGGTTCTAAGACCAGAGCCATACCAATTGGGAAACACTTAGAGCTTCGAAAGGGTAGTTTGTAGAGTTAGCCAATTGGCCTTGGATGGCATTGATAAGGTGCACAAATTCTCTTGCACCTCATGTAGATCGATAATTTCCTTCAATGGTAGCTCTGTGGAGATCCTAGTCCCAAACTCTAGTTGGAAAAGAAGCTGTGTAATCATATGGATGTCACTTTCAATGTCTGTTGTCATGGGAGGTTGATTGAATGATTAGAAAATAGATAGATCCTACTACTTTTCTTTGATTTTTGCTGCAATATGCTCCACTATGGCCACTGAATTGTCAGAGAGAAAAGGAGAGGGCAAGCCCATCTAAGTCAAATGAGAAAATTGCATCCACATATGATTTGTAGTCAAACTCAGTGTGGCCAAGAAATTGTTAGCTTGGAGGTTCATTGCATGATAATGGATGAATTCCTTCACCTTTTTGGTAGCCAACCTTCGGTCATCTATTCTTTCCTTTATCAAGTTCGCATTTGTCACCATGTACAATTTGTCCAGCAACTGCTCAACCTCAAGCACCTTTTTAATAATAAATTATGGGGCCTGCTCGATTGTACCATGTACCTCCTTGCTTAATTTCACCACATCCACCATGAATTGTACTGCTAGTTGTAGGGATAAACAAAAATACTTAACTTTCTCCTAGTAGGAGACATATAATTGTTGTGCCACCAAGAGAAGATCTGATTGAGGGACAGAGGGCTGGGAAGGAATTTTTAAAAGATTTATCTCAACATCTTTTGACCTGATTTCTTCCTTTAGCTCCTCAATCTTCTTGTTGGATGCAGTGAGCTATTCATATAGGGTTGTCAACTCTGCATCTTTTCTTTTCAACAGCTTCTCAACTTGCTCTTGGGTTCCACATTCTTTTTTCCAGAGAGACATTTATCTCTCGAATCTCCTTTCCAAATTGATCCTGTTGGTCCTAAAGCTCTTTATCCTTCTGTTGCATTTCTTTCTCCAATTGAGCTTGTTGATCTTGAAGTTCCTTGTTTTTTTGCTGCAAATTAGCAACTAGGTTCAGATCCTGAGACTAGAACTTTGTAATTTCCTCTTGGGGCTTGGCCTTTTCTATTCACACTTGTTGAGACAAGCATGCAATTTTAGCATATTTAGCCTTTTCTCTCTTTTGTAGGATCTCCACTATTTCTTTAATGTTCTTGAGCTCTTCTTCCCTTTTGTTCAATTGATGACTACATTTCAAATAGTTTATAGTCACAACTTGCTGAGTTTCCTCCATTAGTTCAACCTTGTCCCATGGTTGGGCCTAGTGTATATTGATCCCTATGGCATGGACTATGTAATCTTCAAGTTGCATCTACCCTTGAGGTTTGATGGTGTTGGGAGTCATGGATGCAAACATTATTGACCCTTGATCCTTATTGAAGAGGGTATGCATGAATGGATCAATAGGTCTCACGACATTCTTTTCTTTTCTTTTCTGGGATCTCCTAGCCCTTGCATCTTAGACATGTTACTTTCCTCAAATAATTTTGATGGTGATTTAATCTATTCACCGACAAAGGTTGCATTGGGAGGAAGAACAAAAGGGAAAGAAATCATTGCAGATTTAGATGATGTTCACTTTGGCAGAGTGACCATTAATGGAGAGAAAGGGGGAATGCTATGTGAGGCTCTGGTAAAAGGGGAAGCTCCAGCTGAACTGGCTGCGGTAGCGGCATGGGCTGGCTAGGGAAACAGCGAATGTTACCATTTGTTGGGTGAAGCCAGGGCCGCTTGATGACTGCGCAAAAGGGTTTGCAATAGAGGGCTTAGATGGGGCCCTGACAAAAGATGGAAAAACCCACAGGATAGAAAAAAATACCCATCTGATGGGGGAAAGGAAGACTGAGAGGAACCTTCTATGGGTGTGGAAGCAAAAAATAATAGACCAACACTTGAGGTAGTCAAAGACACAGACACAACTGGGCTAACTAAAGACTGAGATGTGAGAAGAGGAGAGAAAAGTACATGTTTCACTGAAGACTCTAATCCTTGGCTCATTATCACAAGTACTTGTGAGCTTCCTCCTAGTGTGATATTGGTTTGTAACCTCTTCTCGGGTGGAGAATTGTTGATGTCCATGTATTCTTGATATTGTTAAGTCACTTTGGATCTCTTAGCGGCCTGTGTACATGGTCGCATGACTACCACATGAGATATAGTTACTTGTGTGCTCAATGAATTTTCACTGGGCCCTTCCACTACTTTTTCCACCTCCCTATATTTGATCCTTCCTTGCCTCTCTAGATCTTATTATTGAAGCTTATTTCCCTTCTTCTAGTTCTTCATCTCCCTTAGCATCATTGTTGTCATGCTCTCTGTTCCAGATATCATCAAACTTATCATCCATATCTGGATCTTGGTACCTGGCCTTAAGACATTTGGTCTCCTGCTGATAAACCTATAAGTCAACAATCTTTTCCTCATTCTAGTGGTTCCTAAATAATTCATTATAGAGGGTGGTTCTAATTTTGCAACTGTTACTAGATTTGGCGAAAGAGTAATGAAAAAATAGCCATGGAGACCTTCCTGTCTTTGAGGGAATATAGGCCAAGTCCACAAAGAGACTACAATTCCCTTACAAAAAATATCACCAAGTCTCCTGGTAGGGACAGGGGCTATGAGTAACCTTGATGTTGAGATTCACTACATCATCTTTAGGATTGTATTCCCATTTGTCACAGATCAACACTAGCCCCAGATGAGAAATTTTCGCAAATAGAAAACCTTTTGTCTACTTCTTCTCCATTATTATTGTACCAAAGCTTAAGGGGCACTTGAAAAATATTTTTTGATGCTTTCCCAAACAAAACCCACAGTCTATAATGGCCAATTTCCTAAATACTTCAAGGGCCAACACCCTGCTTGTTACAAAAATCATAGGGAGGGACAAGATCTTTCATCCATCTCACTTGCTTAGTGGAGAGCTGAAAATAGCCAACCTAATCCTCTTTATCAAAATCTTGCAATATTGGAGTCAAGAATGACTCGAAAAATGCATAATAATCATGAGTCACAAAAAGGAGATGAGTCCACACATAAACCAACTTCCTCACCCTATTTTCATCAAAAATGGAAAAATTCATATGCTCTTTAAAGAAATCATGGTTTTGATGTAAAAACATATGAGAAAGAAAAGAGGAAAACTTGAATTTATACTACATGTGATACTCCTTGAACTAGTGTAACATTTCTTTAACAATGGCTTCCGCAAAGTCATACCAAAATAGGGTATGTTTTTTATTAATTGGAAACCCATACCCATTTGAAACTCCTATACCATATTGTCACTATCTAGGTTGCAAAAAAAATCCAACATCGAGAAGACATCTTGTATGTTTGAATTTAAACCGTTGTTCCCAACCAAAAACTGAGGTGCACGCTTCTCTCCCTTGGGCCTGGGTTTTGGTCTTCCAGAAACTATCCAATTTGTTTATGGAGAATCTCTCAAGCACTTCTGAAAGATGCCTTGTAGGGATACATAACATATCCTGAATAGCATGAACACTAATTATTACTCTCAGGTTCTATCCTTCTATGATTCTTGTATCTAAATTAAAATTTTGGGCACATTCGTGAATCGGCTTTGGGCAGTGATGCACTAAGGGAACCATATACTACAAAAAACCATAGAACCACATCTTGTACCCCAAAGACTCTTTTTCTCGATTCTTGGCCCATTTCATTCTTTCACAAGTTTCTTCCCTAAGAGTCTTAGGGTTGGTTTTGAGCTTAGGGTCATAGATATTGTCCCAATCTTCTGCTATCTGGAATTTGTTTCTATGAGCAGTATTCTATACAACCTTTCTATGAGGCCACATTGGCTTTTCTGGCATCCCCACCAAGGTATAATAGATATCACCAAAAATGAGGGCCATTGGTGTCACCATGATGGTGTTTGACAGGCTTCTAACTGTCTCTTCTTGTGCTGTCATCTCAGGATTCTATGCCATGTCAGGACTATGTGAAAAATTTTGCAAATGCTTAACTTCTCTTTGAAACTCACACTTGGATTATTTCTCAGTGAACTATATAATCAACCTTCTTCTCAGTGCTATTCTTTTGCTTGCAACATTACCTTTCTTTAAAATTGGAGTTGGAAACAACGAATGCTTTGAGCAATAAATTTGGCATGTACCTCCAACTCATTTGTTCATGCAAAATGAATTCCTACCCTTTCGAAAAGAAATTAATTCATAATGACGATTAGCCATCATGTCCAACAACACCACCCCTTGGGAATTTGAGTTGGAAATTAAAGGCATATGAATCCTTTGACATGATTTCACACTTAATAACTTTATGAGAATGATTAAGCAAAAGGCATAATGATTACACAAAAATATTTTTATTTGATCTTTACAGACTGAATTGCATCTACAACTAGACACTTGGCACTTGACCGTGCGGATTACCAATTGCACATGCTCCAAGTTCTCCCTGATTAATTATGCCATCTTACTTCACACATGAAAAGCACAACTTGGTGGGATTTTTGATTTTAAAACCTGATCAACATCATGCTTATCACACGCATCATACTCCTAGCTACCTCTATAAATAGACCTAAGGATAACAACAGAATTCATACTTGGTAATTAGGTTTATTGGTAAAGATAATAGATGCTCCCATTAGATTGACTAGTAATAGGGGTTAGGTAGCTTTCTTATGAGAAGTTTCAAATAAGCATTTGATGTGTATGACAAATAATAAGCACAACTTATCCATAATTACAATTAAGTGGGTGCTGGGAAAAGACTTTGTAGAATATGAAGAAAAATATCGAGTGACTACTGATATTTTCTCCCACTATTTTGCCTCTTTGTTGGATATTAAGGTACCAAAACTGAGGATATTAAGGCTTACCAAGAATATTTTTCCCAAGCACTATCACAAAGGCCTCATAGAGATTGTAATGAATGTAGTGCATGGCCTTGGTATTTCGACTGCAAGTGATCTCCATTAGCTCATTGAAGAGAATGTGGTGGTGCCTTGGGTACCTTTCCTGAGTGGATTCCATGCACCTACCACTTCTTATTGAGGTGCTATAATATAGAGCCTATCTACAATGTGGAGTGGTACATTGATTTTAGAGACTTGGTGTATCCTCCTCTACCTATTGCTACCATTGCAGCTCTTGCTGCTCCTATTCCTTACTCTTCTAATCCCTAATGAATGAAATATTCTCTCTTCTCTTTTTCTATATATATATATTCTCAAAATGCTTAACCTAAGATCCATTTTGTATTGTAATATCTCAAAGTAAATATTACCGTACAATGAATATATATACCACTCTTTTTCTAGTTCTTTTTTTCTCTATATATATATTCTTGAAATGCTTGGCCTAAGAGCCATTTTGTACTGTAATATCTCAAAGTAAATATTACCATACAATGAATTTATATACCACTCTTTATGTCCATAGCTTTTTTTTTTTCCTTTTGGCTCATTTTGGCTTTAAAGGGCTTAGCTAGATAAAGATTTAGCCTAACAAAACACACAAAATAATTACATACTTACATATTTACATGGTTAAATGGTTAATAAAGCTAATTGAAAAGTTTAAGGTGAATTCCAATGACAAGAATTCTTAGTGCTTCTTTTCCATGTTTTCCAATTCAAATGCATTGTGTTGTTTGCATTGAATGATGTGATAAGGAGCCTCCCATAGCCTATCAAATTTTCCATATTGGTTGGGCTTCATGGCTCTCTCATTGTATTTTAGCACCAAATATCCACACTTAGGACCTTGGTCAAAGGTTTTCTTATCAAACCATTTCTTAACCACTTGTTGTCAGTTGCACATGGCTATTAGCACATTTTCCCTTTTCTCTTGCACCTCTAGCAATTTAGCTAATCTTACCTCCATGGCTCTATTTTTATCTACTTCTAGAGATTTAAGCAATTGTAGTGAGATAATTTCTAGGGAGACATGCAATAGTGCTTATGTCCCATATACTAGCTCATATGACGAAGTCTTTAATACCTTTTTGGGAGTTATGTGGTCCACCCAAAGCACTACTTTGAGGTTTCTATGACACTCTCTCTGGTGTTCTAACCCTATTATTTTGATAAGTTAGATTAAATTGTTAGTCGACTTGACCAGACCATTTCCCTGTGGGTAATAATTTGAGGATGTCTTTAGGAAAATTCCATACCTAAGTGCATAGTGACATACCTTCAAACCTAGGAAGGCTTTTGCATTGTCATAGATGATGGTCTTGGGTGAATCAAACCTTGTTACCAACTCTTCCAAGAAGTTTGCAATCCCTATCTTAGTTGCATTCTTCAAAGGCATGGCCTCAATCCATCTGGTGAAATAATCCATGGCTATAAGGATCCATTTATGCTTGGTAGTGGAGGTAGGATAATTAATCCCAATGAAAGACCCCATTGCGCAAAGGGCTCTTCAACCATTATTGGATTAAGAGGCATAGCTGATTTCTTCCTCCTTCCTATGAAGAATTGGCATTCTTTGCAGGATTTGACCAGAGAGTGTGAATCATTGAACACTATAGGCCAAAAATATCCAACACATGATCTTAATGGTGGTGGTCTTAGCAAAGAAATGTCCACCCATGGGACTACTATGGAACACATTTAGAATTTTTTGTGTTTGCTCTTGAGTTACGCACCATAGAAGAACACAATTGAAATTTCTTTTGAAGAGAACCCCTTCAATGAGAACATACCCATTAATCTATAATCTATAAAACATTTTCTTGTGAGAAGGGAGGCTCATTGAATATTTCTTAGTCCACATAAAACTCATTTTTTCTGCCAACCAGGAACCTTCAAACTCATATTCATTTAGCAGAACTAGCTTGGGTTGTTCCTCCTTCGCTACCACTTCATTATCTCATGTCAAATATTCACATAATCCTCTTCCTCGCACGGTCTTTGTGGGCCTGACCTCGATGTCATACTCAAGGATCTTGGTTATCCAGTTGGCCCTCTTTTTAGTGAATTCTCCTTCCATAATGTACTCGCGCACACTAGAATGTGCTACGTATATGATCACCTTACTACAAGATATGAGGTGTCAAAACTTTTTAAGTCCCTTGACAATGGCGAACTCCTTCCTCTTGACGTATTTGTACTCCATCTCATGGTATTTTAAAGTCTAGGAGTGGAAGGATATCAAATGTTCTCCTTTCCCTTCATCATCTTTTTGAGTTAAAACAGTAGCAATGGTAGACTTGCTACTAAACACATACATTATAAAGTCCTTTGATAAGTCTAGGTCCATCAGCATAGGAGCTAAAGAAATAGCCTCCTTGACCTTCTCAAAGGCTTCTCTTGCCTCTTTTTCCCACTTAAATAACTGATCCTTCTTGAGCATCAGGGTGGTAGGTCTAATTAGACCTATAAAATCTGAAATGAATTTCCTTACAAAATTTACCTTCCCTAGGAAGGACTAAACTTAGTTTTTGTTTACTGGTAGTGAAAGCTTTTTGATTGCCTTCACCCGATCTAGATCAATAGTAACTCTGTCTTTGGATGCTACATGTCCCAGTAATTTTACTCGAGGCACTCCAAAAACACATTTTTTCAGGTTTAGGGATACCCCAAATTCCTGGCATTTTTTGAAAACCATTTCATGTTGATCAAAGTGATTATCTTTTGACCTAGAGAATACAGTAAGATCATCCAAGTAGATCAAGATGGTCTTATTGATCAGTTCTCTGAAAGTGGTATCCATCACTCACTGAAATTTGGCTCCCGCATTTGAGAGGTTGAATGATATTTTTGCATAGGAAAACATTCCCTACATAGTAGTGAACATCATTTTGTGTCGGTCCTCCTCTTTGACCCAAATTTGGTTGTAACCAGAGAATTCGTCCAACAAAGAAGCTTTTTTCAAGCCAACCACTATTTGGAAGATTGATTCCATGGATGGCAATGGGTAGTGGTCTTTCAGGGATGCCCTATTCAGATCCTAGAAATCAACATAGAGGCGGATGTCCCCATTTTTCTTTTAGAGTAGAACTAGGTTGGATATCCCATGTACTATGCTTGATTGAGAAGACAATCTAGGAATGGATTAGCTACCTCAGCTCTTGTGCCATTAGTGACCCAATCTTTGGGTTTACTAGCCTTTGCTTTTGGCAAACAGGTTTTTCCCCTTCTGTTAGTTCTATGGTATGTTGGATGACTTTAAGATCATATCCCTTAAGGTCATTGTTGGTTGTTGCTATTATGTGGTTTTCATTGATGTCAACACTATTGGAATTAATGTATTTAAGGTTGTATATGTCGAGGATATTGAGAACATTGTAATAAAATAAGTTGTAGGTTGTCAGTGATGCAATGAAGTTCAGTTAAGCTATGATACTGTTGGCTAGCTCAGTATATTGATGATCAGTGGTTGTGGATCAAAGGGTTTATTTTTTAGTATATATAGTTTATCCATGTGAAGCTTCAGAGATTCGCATGAAGATTTGATCGAGTTATGAGTATCTATGCTCTATAGTTGTTTTGTTGCTTCAATTGGTGTTCCTAAAAGAAGATAATGTGATTCTAGTAAGTTGAGTTGTTGTGGATGCTTCTGTGGTGATTCATGATTCTTGTGGATGTTTCTAGATCATGCTCTATTTGTGTTGTTGATCCACATTGATCGTTGGGCTCGTGATTGGTGATTTTCTTCTTTGTGTTCATGTTTTTAATGTTCTTTGCCGATAGGGTGATTGTGGCATGTTGTGGATCTTTGAGGCATAATTTTTGAAGGTGTTTCATGTTCAAGGATGTTATTTTTGGCCCGAGTCACTATGTTTTTTCTGACATTGGTTAGTTCACATTGATAATTTTTTATTGATTTGGGCTAACAATTTGTACATGTTTTATATTTTGTTAAAACTGACATGTAGTTTATCTTATTCTTAGTCACAGATATATATGATCGATTGTTTATACCATTTGAATGTATGGTGTGTGTGAATAATGTTCTAATCTTTTGAAGACAAAGGCAAAGTGTGAAGAAGAGTGAGTAGAGTTTATGTGCTTAATCAAAACTATAATTAGGCATTTATAGCTGCTATTTTCTCAGTTCAAAATCTTCTGGATTTAATTTGAATGTCTCTGTAAGACAATGTGTCTTCCTTTGGGCAGTAAGTCTTTTGTATTTGAGTTTGTGCCTGAATTCATGTACATTCCCCATTTATAATTCTTTATACTTTTAACAATGTATAATATTGTGGACTAACCTCCACCATGGTTTTTCCCCTAATAGGGTTTCCACATGAAAAATCTTGGCGTTATGTGTGTTTCTGATGTGGTGATGGTTTATGCTTTCATGTTTATTTATTAGATATGAGAATACGTTTAATATTATAATTTATATGACAATTGATTCACCCCCCTCTTAGTTGTCTTCCCTTGTGTTTCCAACAATTGGTATCAAAGAAGGTTCCTCGAAAGAAGTTTAATAGCTTGAGGTGATTTGGGATGAAAACATATAAGAAGGATAGTCCAGGATTTGATGGAACTAATTACTCTCTGTGGAAGACTTGAATGGAGTGTCATATGAGATTCACCCCTACCGGATAATTACAAAGAATAGGTATATCATCCCACATAATGGTCCTTCTAATGCAGGTGAGATTAAGGAAGTCGAGTACAATATCAAGGCTAAGGAAGCATTGTTGAGTGCTCTAACTAATTCCAAGATGAAAAATGTAATGGAGCTAAAGACTCCTTATAATCTATGGTATGGTCATAATCCTACTATTAGATAATTCAAGATCTTTGGGAGTAAATGCTATATCAAAATAGATGAATATATAGGAAAGTTTGATGCCAGAAGTGACAAAGGAATCTTTCTTGGTTATTCTACTAAAAAGCAAGGCCTGTCGGTGCTACAATAAGAGATTGAGGAAACTAGTTGAAAGTACTAATGCCAAGGTTGAAGAAGACATAGTTAGACCATCTAGAACCTATGGATATGATTCAGATGATCATAATGATAGTTCAAATAAAGGAAAGAAAGTTCAGACCATTTCAGTGAATCAGGAAAATCAAGAGGAAGAAACTAGTGGAAGTGCAAAAGTGAGATCACAAGAGTCTAAAGTTCAAGAACATCCTAAGACTCCAAGGTATGTAAGACTAAATCATTCAGAATATCATATTATAGGTGATAAAAACAAAGGTGTTCAAACTAGGAGAAGAATTGCAAAAGAATATTTTTTGATTTCAAAGACTGAGCCTAATAACATCAATGAAGCATGCAAAGATGAACATTGGATGAAATCAATGAAAGAAGAACTATTGCAGATTGAGAAGAATGATACATGGATTCTTGTTCCTAGACCTAAGGGCAAAAATGTAATTGGAACTAAATGGGTCTTTAGAAACAAACTAAATGAGCAAGGTGAAGTTGTTAGAAACAAAGCAAGACTTGTGTATAAAGGATATTCTCAGATGGAAGGAATTGAATTTGAAGAAACTTTTTCTCTTGTTGCTAGGATTAAAGTTGTGAGACTATTTCTTGCTTATGCTGCTTACAAAAACTTCAAGGTTTATCAAATGGATGTCTAGTCAACATTTCTAAATGGTGAACTAGAAGAAGTGTATATTGAGTAACCTGATGGATTTCAATTGACTGGTTAGGGAGATATGGTTTTCCAATTGAAGAAAGCATTGTATGGACTTAAGCAAGCCCCAAGAGTATGGTATGCCAGATTGGACAAGTATTTTTTGAATCTTGGATTTAATAAAGGTACTACTAATAGTAATTTGTATTTCAAGATTGATCATGATAAAGATTTGATTTTTGAAGTCTTTGTTGATGATATCATTTTTGGAGGAGTGATAGTTTGTGCATGAATTTTTCTGATGAGATGCATAGTGAGTTTGAGATGTCTATGATTGGAGAAATGAAAATTCTTTTGGGATTGCAAATTATGCTTAGCTAGATAAAGGGAGTCTTTATCTGAGTCCAAGTATGAAAGCCAAAATAACTTCAAAGAAGTTTGGTATGGAAGATTCAAAAATTCCCGGTTGGTGCCTTTGGGATTGTGAAGTTGACTGAGATGATGAACTTATCTCAAAAGATAATGGAAATCCGGTTAAATGCAAGTCGGTTGGTGTAGTTCATCTATTTGACTCCAAACTGCCCATTATCATGAATGCCATATGCATTGTTGCTAGATTTCAAGTTGATCCTAAGGAATCTCATGTGATAGATGTGAAGAGGATTTTCAGATACTTGAAGGGGATAGTTGATTTTGGCCTATAGTATCCTAAAGAAGATGATTTTACTTTGAGTGCTTTTCGTGTTAGGCGGGGAAGATGTGAATGACAAAAATAATGTTGAGATGAGTTGCATTTTTCTTGGGGAAAGAAGTTGATTTCATGGTTAAGTAGAAGCCGAGATACCATTTTATTTATCTTGGAGGGTAGAATACATTGCTGCTGCTAACAATTGTACTAAAGTATTGTGGATGAAGCAAACGTTGAAAGATATCAGAGTTGTGTATGATGAACCTATTGCTATATTTTGTGATAATTCAAGTGCAATTAACATCTCTAAGAATCCGGTGTTGCATTCAAAACCAAGCATATATCTATCAAGTTTTCACTTTAAGAGTGAAGGTGATTGAAAGGAAGTTGGGTGGGTATGTGCCCACTAAGGGAATGGTGTAGATATCTTTACCGAAGCCCTTGCCCACTGGAATTACTTTGAGTATCTCGAGAGGAGGAAGCTAGGGGTGATACCCACCCCTCTTAATCCAGAAATTAAGATAAAGTGACTTGCTGCATCGGTCGTACACATTTCATAGTCATATATTGATCCCAAATTGATGGTGTGGTGGCTGCTATGCTTGGAGTGGTTAGATGTTCATGGGAATTTGGTTGAGAGCACAATGAGAAAGATGTGTATCTTTGTCATTGTCAAGGAGTCATGTGAAATTTATTGTGAAAAGTTAGGAAAAAGTCAAAATCTAAGGGGAAAGTGCTAAGAAAGTTTACGTTGATGGTGTTTCATCATGTGTTGTCGTCAATGCCAAAGGTTTGGTGGATGTTGTTGTTATGTGAGACTTTATTGATGTCAGCACTATTGGAATTATGTGCTTTATGTTGGCGTATATATGTTGAGAAAATTGTAATAAAATAAGTTACCAAGTTGTGGGTGATGCGGTCGAAGTTTGAAAGTTTAGCCATCCATGTGCATTTGGCTGGCTGATATATTGGGTGATGGAGTGGTTTACGTGAAGGATTCAAGTTTTCTTACATTGAGTATATATCTGGTTTATCCACCTGGGGTTTCAAAGATCTGAATGAATATTTGATGGAGTTGAGCATTATGACAATTGTTTGTTGCTTCGATTTGATCGTTCCAAAAAGAATATTACGTAGATTCTAATGAATTGAGATTGGTAATGATTACTTACGTGTAGTGATCCATGATACTTATTGAATATTCTAAATTATACTCTATACCCTGTTAATCTGTATGTGTCAAACGTGGCACCATTGGTGTTTTTGCTTCTTTGTGTTCATGTTTTCCATGTTCTTGGCTGACAGGGTGTTGCAGCATGTTATGGATCTTTGAGGAATAATTTTTGAAGGTTTTTCATGTTTGAGGATGTTGTTTTGGGCCCTCACTATGTTTTTCCCAACATTGGTTAGTTCACATTGATAACTGTTTATTAATTTGGGCCAACATTTTGTACATGTTTTATATTTTGTTAAAGCCGACATGTAGTTGATCTTATTCTTAGTTGTGGATATATATGATCGATTGTTTATAGCATTTGAATATATGGTGTGCACAAATAATGTTCTAATCTTTTGAAGATAGAGGCAGATTGTGAAGAAGAGTGAGTAGAGTTTTTGTGCTTAACTAAAACTATAATCAGGCATTACCAGATGCTATTTTCTCAAGGGGTAAAATCTTTCCAAATGTAATCAATTTTTTTTTGTAAAAATAGTGTGTCTTCCTTTGGGAAGTAAGTCTTTTGTATTTGAGAAGTGATCTCTAGGTAGTGTTCTTGAATGTTATGTGCATTCCACATTTATAGTCTTATACTTTTAATAGGGTATAATCTTGTGGGATGCTTCCACCATGGTTTTCCCTAACGAGGGGTTTCCACGTAAAAAATTTTGGTGTTATGTGTGTTTCTAATGTGGTGATGGTTTATGCTTTCATGTTTATTTATCAGATTTGAGAATAAGTTTAATATTATAATTTTGTGACAATTGATTCACCCCCCCTTCCCAGTTGTCTACCCTTGTGTTGCCAATAGTCATCATATGACTAGGCCACTACTCCTTTATAATTTTTGCAAAAATGAATGATCCTATCTTTATCATGTTTCATAACATCTTTCTTGGCCTTAAGCTTCCTCCCTTCTTTGACCTAGAGATCTGCATAGTCGCCCTTGTTTGCTACAAAATTCCTCTTTTCATTTCTTGCATCATCATAATCAAATAGATTTTTGAGAGTAACCAGTCCTTTCAGAAGCTTGTTGGACTTTAGTTGAATAATTTTCCCTTCATATGATTCTACAATTTTTGGTTGGAGCTGATTGAAAAACTCTCCTAAGTGCTAAATGAATGAGGTGATTTGATTGTCACTTGTGAACACTTGCCAACTCTGGTCATTGTTTGGGATTATGGGTTAGACAATCACTCACATAGAGTGTATGTTCTCAATTAAGTCAAAAGCAAGGTCAAATTGAGATCCTATTGTTGCCATGATATCTACGGCTGCATTATGCTCTCTAGGCACCGTCTGGATATTTAAAGCTTCAAAAATTTCAATTAGGTCCCACACCCTATGTCTATAAGATCGCATGTAGACATTCTTGGCAGTGGAGACACCTCAGACTTGATTGACTATTAGCTCAAAGTATCTAAACACCATTATCTATTTAACACCCATCTACTCCACAAGACTTAGATCTTGCATGAGGCCTTCATATTCAGCTTCATTGTTTGAACAAGAAAATTGAAAGTGAAAAGATCCGAGTGTCTTTTCATTGGATGGAGATGTCAAACATATCTTAGCTCCCACACCAACTTTGCATCTTGCTCCATCAAAATGAAGTGTGCACAACTCTAAGGCATAACATCCTTGGGTTCCTTCATCACCTTCAGAATCACTTAATCCTTATCATAGATCACATAAGTTCACAATCCAGTGGCATGATGATTTTCAAAAGGATCGGTGTCTATAAATTCACTCAAGAGGACCTCTTCTTCATCAATTTGGTCTCCGGTCACCTTCTCATCCTTAAGTAACTCAATACAATGCATCTCATCTTTGGTGATAGAGGTATGAGTAGCCTCAAAATTTATCATGGCCTCATCTACTATATGTTCCAAATGAAAAGTTTCAAACAATATCTTCATCTTAGCTCCATACTTGGTCCTAAGAATTAAGTGTGACCAATCTAAAGAAAGATACCTACCTCTTTTGGCAGTGAAATCTTGAGATAAGGTAAAATGAAGGGGTATCAATAATCCTGATATCGCAATGGGACTATGATACACAAGGTAGGAAAGGCTCCGAGTCAATAAGGAGGTTCTTGAGTAACCTAAAATTTATTATTACCCTATTTTACTTGGGAATATTGAGGTGTATCACGCCCAGCTTTATATTTTATTTCTTTATCTACATCCCTTTTTTTCCACCCCAATGTATGAAGAGCCGACTTCTTTAAAACCCAGAGATTACTTAGTTTAGTGTGATGGTCCCCCCATTAACTGAGTTTCCCATAAGACTGTGTGCCTAGAAATTTTAGGCATCAACAATTCTTTTTTTGGCACGCCCGGTGGGACCTTGTTTGAATGTATCTAAGTTTAGAGTGGGTGTATGAGCCATAGACCACATTACTAGATCCTGAAAACATACATAACGCCCAGCTAGTGCCACCTTTGGTAGCAGTTACCAAGTAGGGATCCCATCAATGAACATCATGACCCTCCACAAGTCTAGTTACCAATGCGTAATGAGAATTGTGGCCGGTAGGGATGTTGGAAGCCCTCTCGCGGTACGTGATTAGGTGTTGGAGTTCTATCTCAATGTCTACTTTAAAAGCTTTTGTGAAATTTCACCAGGGGAAGACACAAAAACATCCGACCATCCTATAGGATGGCTTGGTACGCGGAACATGTGCTTACGTCGTTGGTCGATCCAAAATTTAACTGATTGGTACCACGCCTGCGGAAGCTAACTCTGCTATCGGCAGCGGGGATTTTCAAACAATGAGATCGGTCGCCAGTATTCTAAGTAGGCTGGTGACAATAGCCAGGACTCAGGCCGCTGGTGACTTCAATGCATGTTTCCCCTGGCACCAGAAAGGATCCAGATTACTATTCCTTACCAATAATTTGGCATTCATGTTCTATCTAAAATCTCTTAATGTTGGCATTTCAGTGATGATTCAATCCCTTGGTGGGAACAGCTTGTCAGATATGTATAGCCTCATTGTTAAGGTAGAGAATAAGTTTATTGACACTGAAAAGTTACCACCTCGGCCCACTATACTTGTATTCGTAGAATTGTCAACTCCTACCCAAGAGATAGCTTCTACTAGTATGTTTGCTCCTCTCAAATCTATGTACACATTCGAGTGCAACACAAAATTTTTCTTCTACATATAACCCTTTCAAAAATGAGGTGAGCGACATCAATGATTTGTTGTGGACCTTCTCAAATAAAATAATTAATATCAAGTGACAACAATCTATGCCTACAAAGCTAGCTTTCCAAAATTACCAAGGCAGAAAACCTTCCTACCAGCAAAACCAGTTCCAAGGAGGTATCGCGAATCCATAGACTCAACTAAGTAATCATATTGTATTGGGTTTCCTACTCTACTACAAAATGTTCACTGCCAAGTTCGAGATGAGGGTTGGTGGTGGGGAAAATAGTCTCATTGATGATACCAATTCTTGGGTTTCTACAACCAGAGCATGTTCGTGAGAGGAACTTGAGTGCAGTGAAATTGATTGAAATCGCCGTGCGGAGTGTTATGCTAGATTGAGAGGCTATGCATATGCCTTTACAAATGGAAAAATGTGAACTCAGCGCTCAAATGCAAAATTTCCCTTGGAGCAGAAATAGAATAGCTCTTGATCAAGTAGTCTTTCATGGATGGAAAATTAGGGGGTTGGCGTTAGTATATGCTGCTGCGCCAAGAAATTCCCGCAAAACGGTCGCCAGCAAAATAATTCTCGGCTTAAACTCCTGGATTTCTACATAGTTGCTGCATCTGCTCCATAAAGAAAATTCTTGCATAAAGAGTCTAGGGTAGAAATCTTTTGAATTTTCCACCATTTATTATGGTGAAAATTGAAGAAACTATGATAATGTGTCCTTTGGGATATCTTAGCTATCCCAGAGCATAAGTTGTTACTGCAGAAGGCCCTACTAGAAGATGAAAGCATAGAGCCAATAGAGCAACCATCCAAGGAAAAGGCCATTGATTCATCATCTCAGGCCAAAGTCCTCACAAACAATGGAGAGGAAGCCTCAACTGAAAGTAGAGGTAAGCCGAAACCAAACCCCTTTTTCTTAACTCTCATTGTGGGTAAAATGTTTTTTAACATAATTCATAAATTGGCTTCGAGTACCTGCCTAGTGTGCCCGAAGCAATAATGAAAGCCTTGGGACTTAGCTGAACCTTTATATATAGATTTTTCCACTACCTGAATGTTGGATAACAAAAAGATTCCCTAGGTACAAGTCGTGCCGCTCCTCTCAATTATTTTCCCCAAACAGACGCAACAAAAAATGTACTGAAACAACATTTTTTCTCCTCGAACAAAACACACCCTCTTTCAAATGATGGGCATGGTCCGGGAGTGGAACTGGCAAAATTCTCCACAGCGATATTAAAGCTGCCCAAGGAGTCAGTTAGGACATGTGGCTTAGAGGTGGGGTTTCTCATTCTAATACCCTTCCCTTGTGACTATGGTCCCCGTGAAGATGACGCATGTCATGGTCTTCACTTTAAGCTATGACTGTGGGGTCTGCCAAAAAGGTGCCTACAATAGATGCAACGTGGCACTTCGAGTGGGTTAAGGAGTAAAAGAGGGGAAATAACTCTCAAAAGCATGTGTTTCTGACATGTGGTGCAAGTGAATGAAGTCACCACCAAAAGGGAGCCTAGAGAGTTGCAAACATATAACACATGGGATGAGACTTATGCAAAACTAAACAAAATATACCCGGAGGGAGATTTAAGGATTATTTAAATCCACACATACCTTTGTCACCTTTTTTATCGCTATGTCTGAGGACGTGAGCAGGCACCATGCAAAATCCCCATGTCACTCCAATGAATCAGTTTACTGAACACTGGATGTCAAGGTTCATTCCTCCTTCATGCCATCTACCATCTTTCGAGTAAGGCATAATCCCAATCTCTTTCTCAAAAAGACCAAAACTCATCCTTACCAAATTCCATCCTTTGAGTGTCAGGGATCACATTTCCTCCATACATCATATATCTTTAGCAGTTAAGTCAAGGTGTAAGTCTTAATTCTAAAGCCCACTATCAAACTGTTCACAACATCGAGTATGCCCCAAGCTTCAAGTCTGAAACCCATTAAGATTTTGTAGAAAAAAATAGCTAAGTACAACTTCTCTAGTAAGTGACAAGAGATATGTCTAAGGCCCGAAGCCTGAACCTTTGAAATCTTCAAAGAATTAGACATAAAATCCATTCTCATGTTCATCAAACCCTTAGCCAATTAGCCCTTATTGAAAGGAATCTTTTTTTTGTTTTTTTTTGTTGATGCAAGATTTCCCTTACACCTTGGATGCTCATATATCTATAATATTATGCTATATTTTTTATGAAGTTTTGTTTTTTAAAAACTAAACGAAATAGATATCTATTATAAATGGATATCCATTACAAACGGATATCCATTTGGTGAATTATATAAAAATAAAAAAGGGGACGGTTTTGAGCATTCCAACAGTCCCCACATTATTTTTGTTGTTGAAATCTCATGATTTCTATTTATATTAGACAAATTTTAGCTTTTGGGAGATTCTTTTACACATTTTTAACCTTTACAATCATTTGTGTTCTCTTTTTTGTTTGTACAATGGGGAGTAGTAGTTGTAGTAAGAGAAAAGAAAAGAGAAAACTAACAACAGATCAAATTGAAGAATATAGAGAAAAAGATAGAGAAAGTCATAGGAAAAGGAGACAAGGTATGGAAAATACTCAAGTTTTTGCTTCTTCTCTATCATTAAATGTTAATTCAACTAAATATAAAATAGAATTTGAAAATATTGAACATCATATTGAAATTGAAAATGAAAATATTAAAATTGAAAATGAAAATATTGAAATTGAAAAATAAAAATGTTAACAACATTGAAAATCAAAATGTTGGAATTGATATAGAAGGTGTTGAAATTGGTATTGAAAATGAAAATATGAATAACATTGAAAATAAAAAATATTCATAATATTGAAAATGTTGAAACTGAAAATCAAAATGTTGGAATTGTTATTTAAAATGTTGATAGCATTGAAAATATTGAAAATGAAAATGTTAATAACATTAAAAATGTTAAAAATACACTATATGTATCACCTAATTACATGAGAACCCTTAAATGTAAGGAAGATAAGGTAGCAGAACAAATTCCTACACTAATCTTAAGAGGAGAATAATGAAAAACCTTACAGATCTTTAACAGTTACAAAAACTTAAACAAAAATAAATAGAAATATCATGCATACCATGACACTGTGATTTATGTGGGGAAAACCCTTTCGAGAGAAAAAACCCACACTCCAAAAGCTTCCCAATATATTATTTAGAAATCACAAAGATTACAATATACTTGCAAAGGAAGCTTCTCACTAGAGTATCACCACCAGAGATTAAGAGACAGCATGACCACTATCAAACTCTTAGAATACATTATCTTCTCTATTACAGTCATAATACAATGCCCTCATAAAATAGGGTTACATTTTAGGGAAAGAAAGGCCAAGAAAATCCACCATTAGATCTAAAACCTAATAATGAATGGTCCAAATTTACAATATATCATTATTTAATGTATGTTGGTCATTTTAGAAGTTTCTTGAAAAATTTAACACACTCACATTTTTCTCTTTGCAACCATTTTATACACCTATTGGTATAACTAGGAAATATATATATATATATATATATATATATATACATCCTATCTATAATAAACCATAAATAATTACAAGGTTGAGACACATTTTCTCAACAAATCTCTCACTTTTCGAACACCTTGCAAGAGCAACATGAGGATGTAAACATCATCTTGTCAATTGCTAGGGGCCGAAAGGCCCATAGTCTCTAAACACCCTTTGAAATTCTTTATGTTCAAAGGATTAGTTAAAGAATCAACAACATTCATTAAACTCTCTATATTAACCAGCTTCACCCTACCATCTTCAACCATATCTCTAACAAAATGATAATGTACATCAATGTGCTTGGTCCTAGCATGAAATGTCAGGTTCTTGGCTAGACATATCACACTCTGACTATTGCAATAAATTATCAATGAACCTTATTTTATTCCAATATATGAACATAGTATCTTAAACCAAATGGATTCTTTACAAGAATGAGTAGTTGCCATATAATTTGCTTCACTAGTGGACAAAACAACCACAACCTATCACTTACTCATCCAACTAATTGCACCACCAAATAAGGTAAACATATAAGCATTGGTGGATTTTTTTTATTAATAACTCCCACCTATTCTGAATCCATGTAACCATGAATATCAAGGGAAATATATCATCTTTATTCATATTACTATGATAACATAAGGAATAATTTGAGGTGCCATGCAAATATCTGAGGACTCTTTTAATTGCATCCCAATGAACTCTACCAGGATTAGACATATATCTAGAATGAACTCCCACTGCTTGGGCAATGTCTGGTCTAGTACAAACAATAGCATACATCAAACTTCCAATTGCACTCTAGTAAGGCACTCTTCTCATGTCTTCCATCTCTAATGGAGATGTTGTAAAATCTAAAGTAGATAACTTTGTTTGAACTGAAATAGGAACACACAATGGTCTACAATCCTACATATCAAACCTCTATAAAATTGAGTTGACATACTTACTTTGACCAAGACATAGCTTTTTTGTCACTTTATATCTTTTAGTTTCTATCCCAAGAATTTGTTTAGCTACAATAAGATCTTTCATTTCAAATTTAGTAGCAAGTTGAGACTTTAATTTTGAAACTATACCTTTCACTCTACCAATAAATAACATATCAATTTACAATGCTTTAAACAGGAAATGATCACCATCAATTTTATAATAAACACAATGATCTGATTTAGAATGCTCAAATCCCAAACTCAACACATATGTATCAAATTTCTGGTATCACATCCTAGAACTCTATTTTAAACCATACAAATATTTCCTCAATCTGCAAACCAATTTTATTTTACCTTACACCACATAGTGCTCTGGTTGTGTCATATAAATATCCTCCTCCAAATCACCATGAAGGAAAGTATTTTTCACATCCATTTCCTTAACCTCTAAATCATAAATAGTAGCAATAGAAAGAAAAAATGTAATGGATGTCATTTTTGCAACAAAAGAAAATATCTCACCATAATCAACACCCTCAACTTGAGAGTAACCTTTTTCAACCAACCTTGGTTTTTACTTCTCAATACCTCCATCTAAACCAATCTTTTTCTTGAACACCCATTTACAACCAATGGGTTTTCATCCTTCAGGAAATGGTACAAGATCTCATGTATCATTCTTTTCCAAAAAATGCCATTTCTTCATCCATAGCAATCTTCCAAGATTCTATATCATTCATACCTAGTGCCTCTTCTATAGATATAGATTCATCCATGTTAGTATTCAAAGAAAAAATACATCTCCAATCATCAAGTGAATACCTTTCAGGTGGTTGTCTATGCCTTGTAGACCTAAGAACAAGCTGAGTTGGAGGTTCTTCCTCCTCTTTTGAAGATCTAGAGCTAGATGAGCTTTCCTCAACTTCTTGTCTATCTTTGGGCCTCAATTCAACTTTCTCAGGTGTAGAAGGAAATTGAATCACATTTTCTTGTTTACTTTTTTTTGGCTGCAATGTAACAAAAGAAGGATTAGTTTCTCTAAAAATAACACTTCTACTATGTATTACCTTATGTGCAACATGATCCTAAAGCTTGTATCCATTCACACCATAACTATATCCGATGAAGATACATTTCACAACCTTGTTCTCCAACTTTGTTTGCTTCTCCTTTGGCACATGTACATATGCCTCACAACTAAAAAATCTAATATTTCTTAATGAAGTATTTTGAACTAACCATGCCTCTATAGGAATCTTATCAACAAGAGCTGATGTAGGAGACCTGTTAATCAAGTAATAGGCAGTGGTAACAATTTCAACCCAAAACCTTTGTTCTAGGCCAGCACCACTCAACATACTCCTAGCCTTCTCCATCAGTGTCATATTCATTCTTTAAGCAACTACATTCTATTGTGGAGAATACATAGTTGTCTTCTATATATGAATACCACAATCTTTACAAAATTTATCAAAATCATTAGAGAAAAATTCACCACCATTATCAGTCCTCAAACATTTTATTTTCTTTCTAGTATGCAACTCAACCATTTCTTTAAATACTTTAAATCGACTAAATTTTTTAGCTTTACTCTTTAGAAAATATACCCATGTCGTACTATAATCATCAATAATGAAATATAATATGTGGATTTACCAATCGAAGCAACATATATAGGGCCAAACACATCAAAATGAATAAGACTCAATACACCACAAGATTTATGAGAATTCAAGTAAAACTAAATATGGTTTTGTTTTCCATAAATGCAATTATCACAAAAATAGAATTCAAGATTACAATTAGAAAAACCTTCAACAAGGTTTTTATTTTTCAAGGTCGTTACACCCTTTACTCCAATGTGGCCAAGTCTCTGGTGTGATAACATAGTTTTCTTTGTAGTTAAATTTGTCTCAAAAGAAAGAGCACCCTTGGGTACCCAAAATCCATGACCATCTATTGAAGGTGAAACCCCCTCTTCTTCCATGGAATTTTTTTCACAGAAATACTATCACACTTAATAGTGCATGCATCTAGCTTATACAATGTGCCATATCTGACACCTCTAGCAATCACCATAGCTCCTCTAACCATCTTGCATCTTTCATCAGAAAATACTACCTACACACTCACATCTATTAGTTTGCTCACAGATAACAAATTTTGTGCTAACACAGGGATATGCAACACACCATCAATCCTTTTTTATTCTACCATTAGGAAACCTAATTTTAACTTTACCAAAACCAACAATGTCTAAATGAGAATCATCACTCAAGTACACCTTACCTCCATCAAATTCTTCATATTCACAAAACCAATCTCTATTTAAGGTCATATAAAAAGATGCACCTGAGTCAATTAACTATGCATCATTACCTGCCTGAGTTATCAAAGCTATAATGAATGCATCAAAATCTTCCTTCTCAGACTCAGAATCAAAATCAAATTTCTTCTTTTTCTTCTTTTCTTCTTTGCATTCCTTACAAACATTCCCAGGCTTACCACAATTTTAGCAAATAACTTTGGACTTTCCAAGAGATTTAAAGCTCCCCTTGGATTTGGATTTGTCATGCTTCTCATTTTTCTTACCGTTTTCCTTAGGTCTTCCACAAAAATTTAGGGCATCCTTGGTAGTTATGCATACCTTCCTCCTCATCTCTTCAGAAAGAAAAGAACCCACAAAATCTTTAGTCTTCAATATAAAAAAAGTACTCCCAATAGCCATAACAAGAGAATCCCATGAATTAGGCAAAGAGAAAAGCAATATCTAACATTAATCCTCCTCATTCATTTTGACACCAATTGATTCCAATTGAGACACCTATATATTGAATGATTCTAGGTGGTCTATGATTCATCCACCCTCTTCCATTCTCAAGGAATACAACTTCCTCAAGAAAATATTGTTCACTAAAGGTTTCTCCTGATACATCTCACCAAGCTTCTTCCATAGTTTCTATGCAGGGGTATCTTCATGTACATTAATTAAAATAAAGTCTTCCAAGCATAATCTAACTAGACCCTTAGTTTTACGGTCTATACATCATATTGAGTAGCCTGAGTAGGATCTACAGGCCTTGAAAAATTCTCATCAATAGCATCCCATGGATCTCTATATATCAATAGATCTTCCATCTTTAGCTTCCACATCTCAAAATTATTTATAGAGAATTTCTCCACCTCTATTCACCCTGATGAACTTGTCATATGAAAATTCCTACAACAAGATGACAAATTGTCTTCTACACAAGCTCCCACTCAAATCTAGATTAATTCAAAAGTCCCAGCAACCCACAATTGAAACCAAAGGTGATCAAGCTCTAATACCACTTGTAAGGAAGCTAAGGTAGCGGAAAAAATTCCTACACTAATATTGAGAGGAGAATAATGCAAAAATTTACAAATATTTAATAGTTAAAAAAACATAAATAGAAATAAACACAAATATCATGCATATCATGACATAGTGATTTATGTGGGGAAAACCCTTTCGAGAGAAAAACCCTACACTCCAAAAGCCTCCCAATATATTATTAAAAAATAAACAAGATTACAATATACTTGCAAAGAAATCTTCTCATAGGAGTATCACCACCATAGATTAAGAGAACACGATAGCTATCAGACTCTTAGAATGCATCACCGTCTCTCTGTTGCAGCTGTAATGCAATGCCCTTATAAAATAGGGTTACATTTTAGGGCAAGATAGGCCAACAAAATATCCACAATATATTATTATTTAATGTATGCTATCTATTTTAGAAGTTTCCTAAAAAAGTCAACATGCTCACATTTTTTCTCTTTGTTGCGACTGTATACACCTATCGGTGTAACTAGGATATATATATATATATATACATCCTATCACCAATAAATTGTATATAATTGCAAGGTTGAGACAAATTTCCCCACCACTAAATGGTTACTTGTGTGAATGATTGGTCTAGACCTGCTCCAACATGGACAAACAATCAAACATTAGTCAATAAACAAGTCTATAACAAACATTCCCCATGAAATTCATTCAAACACAATGAACAAGAAAACAAAGATAGAATATCGAATGAAACCTATTGAAATCTTATTCAAAATACTCAAACTAGCATCCCATGGGGGAATTGGTGCTTCTTTGATGTGGAAAGAAGCCCTTCCTGATTCCTTGATGAACTTGATGATGATTGTGAGCTCCTTGATGAAAATTGTCAATAACCTAGCTAAGATTGATGAAATCTATGAAAACTTGGATGAAAATGTGGATGAAATTGCTCAAATCTATAAGTAGTAACCTTGCATGAAGTTGTGGATCCCAAATCAATAGAGAAGTCCTCTATTTATAGGAAAGAAGGATGGAGAAATGTGAAATAGGGAGAATGTGGGATTAAACTTGAACCAATGGCATTGTGCTACTTGTCAACATGCTATGGAAGAGAGGTGGAGCACATTTTGAACAATGTGCAAGTTAATGCATATAGGTGGATTTTGAAATTCAAAAGATGACTTGTGCAAGAAGAGTTGTAAGAGGGAGTTAATATAGGATTTGAGCTCAAGAAAGAAGGACATGTAAAAGCTTTAAATGCTCATGTTGGAGGAAAAAAAGAAGGATCCTTTTGGAGGAAATTTCAAATTAAGCGGAATATTCAAGGAAGGTACCCATTTTAAGACCGAGGAAACTCAGGCTCAAAACCAATAATCTGACTCCAGAATACGTTCCATATTTTAGAACACAAAAGTCAAGTTTGAGACTCATTGAGTATTGGGAGTTAAATTGTAATTTTAAACCAACTTGGTGAATTCAGATTGATGTGACATTTGATTTGTTATTTTAAGATTTCATTTAAATAAATGAGAGGGATCAGCTCGATTCCGTCTATGAGCTAGAGTGGGAAGAATAAGATCATTAGAATAGGAATCCTCATGGAATTTTGGAATCATCGAAGCGGGCATCAATTTAAAATATATCCCCGTGCTGTCCTCTCTTTAGAAACAGATGTTTCGACAAGTTGGTGGGTTCAGAATGTATATCAAGAGAAAAATTCAATTTTTATTTTTATTTTGGATACCCCCATAAACCACTGAGCCGAGAAGGAATGCGTTACTCGTACTTTAGGATAGAACAAAAGTGGACACTGAAGGCGAAGACAGGCCTATAAAAAAGGGAATTCCGGTACCTTTCGCGATGGTTCAAGGAAACTCCGAGATCAAATAAAAGTACCGAACGCAAAGGACTCGAAATGAGCTTCAGTTGGGAAAAAATAATGTTGGGGGCACAAACCTGTAGTTTGACAGCTAAAAACGGGTAGAAAACCTTAATTTTCATGCTTAAATAGCCTTGGAGGGGTCACTTTCCATTCATTTTTGCATTCACACCTTGAGATTTCCATCATTTTGAGCTCTGAACCTCTTGTAGAATGGCGTAAAGAGTGCTTCCCTGACATATTTCTTAGCGAATTTGAGTGTACCAAAGACCTCTACGCGTAGGACTAGTGGTATGTGACTCTAACCCAACCTTGAGTTTTTATTTTTAAATGCATTTATTATGTTTTGAAAAGTTAAAGTCTCCAGCATCGCTTAAAAGTGAAAAATTGGTAACGCTAGGGCTCATATAGCTCCGCTTGTGTGAAGTGAGATGTCATGTCACAAATTGAATTTTGCGTTGCAAACTCCAAATGGAAACGCCATTGTAAATGGTGATGCCGCGGTCCAATTCAGGATTAGAGTTTCTTGGTCAAAGAGGCCTGCAATTGCAAATATTGACGTCGTGGCTTAGTTGCATTTTCAAAGGTTCCAGTGTCATTGTTTGAAGTTTCCAAAGGGTGACACATTCATTGTTCATGTGTCGAAAACTCCAAACGGGGTCATATTTTTTTACGAATTTTGGCATTGTGGCTTTATGAGTGTAGGAGATTAGAGAGCCTATTATTTCAAGCGAGCATCGACCCTCAGTGCTGAGAAGATTGAGTGGTTTGCACGAGCTATGGTAGGAGCACTTGGGGGAGATCGGCCTCTGGTATGTCGCTTATGTGCCTATTGTCTAGACCCATCTAGCAATGATGATTGCTCTTGCTGAGAGGTGGCATAGTGGGGCCTCATCCTTTTACCTTCCCACTAGTGAGGCAACTATTACATTAGAGGACAGCTGGTGCATCTTGCGGTTGTCGATTCATGACGACCAAGTTATCTATGACACAGATGTTGATGGTGATGCATGCTTTGAGATTATGGAGGTTGTGGAGCTCACACTTTTTGAGGACCGAATCGATTTGGAGTATTACAAAGGTCAGGTGCCAACTTTTTGGCTGATTGTGGTAGCAATCATTTGTGGACTAGTGGCTTTAGATTGATGGGGCATATATTTTAGCTTGGGATGGGGCCAAGCCTAGGAGAGGATGCTTCAGGAGAGGACACTATTTTCTTGGGGACCAATGATGCTGGCCTCATTATACCACAATCTGCATGAGTTTTCCTACTACGAAAGTTGACCAATTGGTACCAACATTACATTATTGCATATTTAGGCTTGGGAACACATTTTTGTGCTTCAACCAATGGTCATTGTGGTTGATGTAGAGCCTAATGACCCAGTAGTTTGGGGGTACAGGGGAGGCATTACCTTGAGCCACACAAGATGGCTAGGTCTACCCCACTATTGCAAAGTGATTGATGAGATGACAGTGTTTAGCTGAGGCCATGGTTACAGATGCCTACTTGGTATGATGATGTCCAATAGTTGTTCTATGCTTGGAAAGATCAACTGATGTAGGGGCGTGAGCATGCAATGATAGAGTGCTAATTTCCAAACAAAGTAGCATGATAGTTTGGAGATGTTTAGGATCAACCCGACGATCAGTACGTGGCCATTTTTTCTAGGACATCTAGAGAGACTACATGGAGCTGGACAATTCCAGCATCTGATGCAGTTGACTCCTTTTGGCAGTTGGTGGCTAGGCCATGGGCCTATGATCAGGTGTAGGAAAATCCAGGCACTGCATGTGCATATGATGATTATTTTATACCCCCAGTATGGTTGATAGTTCCATGGTTAGCTATTCTAAGGAAGAGACCTCGAGGTAGGACAATGAAGAGAGGACAGGTATGACAGGTTCCTAGAGCATTCAAGGGAGGTGGGCCACCTCCACAACATCTAGATCAAATGAGAGATCAATAGAGGGATGCCTTGAGATATTAGTAGCCTCTGCATCCACCTCAACCATTGTAGCTAGACCCATGAGATGCCTAGATACAACAACTGCAAGGGTAGATTCAGGGGTTGCAGACACAACTACAGGCTATCACAATAGAGAGGGACCAAGCTAGACAATAGGTCCAAGCACTCACCACAAAAAGAGATCATGGGTGCCAATAGAGGTAGACAATAGAGTTGTAGCTAGCCCATGAGGTTGGCCAAAGGTAGCAATTGGAGAGCATGGCTACTTTTTCCCAGGGGAGGACAGTACCTATGCAGATGTATCATGAGGCCGTCAGAGAGGTCGAGTACTACAGGCTTCATTATCGGTAGGGTATACCTGTGGCAACTCGGGTGCCAGAGTACTCACAACAAACAGGGTTGAGATAGATAGATGATCAAGTTGAGAGATAGGTAGGAGAGGGGAGTAACCACTAGGGCTAGCTACCACATACAAATTTTTTATCACAACATTCGATTCTTTTTGGGACTCATAGGCTCTATTTTTGATAGCCCTATGGGAATTGTATCTTGATTGGTATACATACACATGATTCTAATTTGTACCATGACAGTGATGATATATATATGATATGATTGATTTATTATGTGATGTGTCTACTTTATTTATGCTTTATGGATTGATGCACTTGATGTTCTATATGCAATGTGATTCTGTATGATATGATGTGATGCATGGTTTTTTACTTTATGTGATGGATGATTATGTAGATGTTCATGGATGTTATGGATGTATGGATGTGTGGATGCAAATGTTTCAAAAATTCTTAGACTAATAGATCTATATTATGCCTCTAATTGTTATATGTTATGATTATGAGATGTATGGGATGTTATGATATGATCCTTTTATTTTTCATTATCTTTGTCATGTATGATATGATGATGCATATATGGATGATGTGATGATGTCTTTGTGATAATGCAATGGATGCACATGTATGATTTATGAGATGCTTAGAATAAACAATATATATTATAATGCAAATGATGGAAATGAAATGTACATGAGACAATCAAAATTTCCTATTATGATATGATATGAATGATATGTAGTATGCTAACATTTTTTGGATGCAGGATGTATGCATTGGTGATGTTTTGCTTAACTGTCATGGTACCATGTTAGCGTGGAGAGAAGAAAGAAGAAATGAGATGATGACTAGAAGATCCAACAAGTCCATGATCTACAAGACTTTATTAAAGATGAGGATGAATGATGATGATGTATTGCTTATCAAGAATTGGGATTTTAAAATGGCTTAGTTACCTTATATTTGATAACACACATAGGCACAATGCATCAAGGTATAAAGAACCAGGATGGTGTTGTGTCTAGTGTGATGGAATTTGACTCGACAATTAGATAGGAGTATCCTTGTTCACACCTGGCATACAAAACCTTATTTAAAATGTAGTTCAAATATTCCAAAAATCTCAAACCAAAACATAGAAAGGAAAGACTTCCTATGTGGTCAACAAGACACTTAAAACACCATCCCTACAGAGAAAACGAAGTAAGCATGACTAGGTTATATTACAAGAGTATCCAACAAGCACAACAAATGAAATATAATGATCGTTGCCCCATTCCTTTCTCTCTAAATCCCTTTGTTTGGACATCATCAAGAGGTCATAGGGATGAGTGCAATAAGATAAGTCAAAAGACAAAGATAAAGAAAACAAACAAGCTAATGTTCTTCATACCTCTAGCCAAGACTAAACTACGGTGATGCTTGATGTTGTTGTTTGTTGTAGGAAGAATGTATCCTAGGAAATGATGTTATCAGATGATTTGGGATTTAATTGGATGATGGGATATTAATACCAAGAGTTGACCAACTTGTTTACCTAATGACCTAGACTTGAGACCTTAACGTTTAAGTTTTCACTTGTAGCCTGCTAGACTTGTTTCTGATTGTTTTACCAAATGTTGGGAGAGATGATGACTTATTATGAGTGGATGTTTATTGTGGGTGAATGTTAAATGGGATGGATTTTCTCAAATATTTGGAGGTTTTTGGAGTTTTGAAATGTTTTGAGGTTGTTTTTGGTATTTTCAAAATTTTTTACAAATGTTTTGATTTTTAAATTTTCCAATATTTTTGTGTTTTCTAAGATTTTGACCAAGAACCTAACCTAAAGACCTATCATAGGGGCCTCAAGGGCTGATCAAATATTAGCCTTCTCTACATTATACATGCAAATACCACGTAGTTCGACTAACACAAACTCCTTTATTGATGAAATATGAAAAAATGGATTGCCAGTTTATTATGATGAACTCCTAAAGGACTAACCTAAGTGTCTTGAGGGATGATCAAAAACCAACCTTGCCTACGTTCAGAGCTCAGAGATTCGTAGTTCGATAAGATAACTCTATTTTTTATTTGTTTTGACTTTTTGACCTATTTTTGGAT
>VDFB02044678.1:0-23395 GCA_007258455.2 Sequoia sempervirens | reverse complement strand
ACAAATCAAATATTTGAAAACCTCCATATCCCCCTAAAAACAACTACATCTCCCAATTTACATAATAAATCTTCTAAATAATAACAATTTTAAACCCATTTTCCTATTTCTTTCGGGCTTTTGCCGTTTGGGAGGTTGTTTTATTTGATATAATCTTCAATGAGATTATTGTTTGTTTTTATAGGGAATTTGTTTTAATCTATTTAGGCATTCGGTTTTAATAAATTAACAAAATAAATCGATGCCACTTAACTATTAGAACGCTTCGGTGGCACAGCGGTGATTAAGCATTTTGGGAACCCGGCGGTTCCGGGTTCCACTCCCGGCCGTCGGCGTTTTCTAACCAAATTCTAACAAAACAACAATAAAATATATCGCTGTCCGAATATATATAAAGCCAGCGGTTTTAGCGGAACGGCCGGCGGTTACATTGGCATATGGGAGGTTGGCCGTTCGAGTCCCATGCGGCGCTTAAGACTTTTCTTCAACAATGCAACCGACCAACTGCGAGGAGAAAAAGAAGCCACGTGTCTACTGACTAGACTACACATGTCGCAAAGTGATTCGCTAACGCTGCTGACTCAACAATGACTCCGCAATGACGTGGACGCTGACAATTGCCATGTGTCAGAATACCATTCGCTGCCGTGGACACGTCACAGCTGACTGTGCACTGAGCTGACGTGTATGATGACACCATCTACCACGTGTCAAACATTGGTTCGCTGTCGACGACACATCATCGCTGACCTGTCTGCCACCTGTGCAATGACTCATCTGCATGGTACGCTGACTATACTGCCACGTCGACGTATGGATGACACGTGTCACAACCTAATTGGGTCCGTACAATGACTCTGCCGCCACGTGTCACGCTCAAATTCATCCATCCGTATTCCGTACAGTACGGACTAACTGATGACGTCAGCATCCGTACGGTCTACCTCAACAAGTCAACTGCAAACTTTGACCGCTGATAAGTTGAGCCTCCGATGTCGGATTTCGACGAAACGAACGTTGCCAGAATCGTCTCGACGAGCTCTTCGCGATGACACTGGTTTCATTGATTTTTGACGATGCCATTTTTCCCGCTTCTTGGATGCCCTCTGATTCCAGTTTGACCGAAGGTTTGACCGGCCATAACTCGTGCAAACGGACTCCTTTTCGCTCCGTTCGAGTTGCGTTGGAACCAGGACACTGAGCTCTTTCAGATGGTGCAGATTCTGGAGAAAAATGAGACACTTCAATTTTCACTGAAAAATGTCCACCGATTAGGCCTCTCTAATCAAGACCTTTGGACCTCCAAAGTGGCATTTACTCACAATATGTGAGAGGACTTGCCCCTCCCCACTTGTCCTTCCGTATCCTCTCAGGAGACCAAAACCCTGCTCACAAGCACACAAGACTCAGAACACAATGTTGTTGAACATAAACATAACTTTATCACTTCCATAAGCATCTACATCCAATGTCGTAGCCACTAACCAACAGAAATTGACTAGCATCAAGCTGAACATCAATGCAGAAATGAAAGAAATTAAGTCAACAACAATTCGATCCTTTACAACAGGAACATTTATACCCGAGGATCCATCAATGCTTTCAAGCATCTTTTTCTCATGCTGTACTGCAAGTGCATCCTGCAATATCTGACCTTGGTTAGCTACTCCAAGTTCAAGTGTAGAACCACCTGTACTGACAGACATAAGAGTTAACTCTTTACTTGCATTAATTACCCTCTTTAACTGCCCTGTGTTTGCAAAAGATTGATCAGTCTTAATCCTGTGAGAATGTACTATGTACTGAATGCCATCTTTAAACAAGTGATAATGATTTTGTTGCCTGTAGAAGATTGCTTTTCTGTCATAAAGATAAGGGCTACCAAGCACTATCCCACAGATATCCAGTGGAACTACATCAAATTGAACTTCATCCGCAAATTTACTAGTGATTGTGAATCTTAAGGTGCATTGTTTTGTTACTTGCAACTTATCATTTTCACAAATCCAGCCTAGTGGATAAGGTTTCTTATGTTGTGTAGTTTTTAACCCCAAGTTCTTTACAATACTTTCAGAAATCAGATTAACTTGTGAACCACTATCTATGAGTGCATTGATTTTACTATTCTTAGCAACAACCCTTAAATGAAAAAGCTCATTCCTTTTTACATCTTCAAAGAAATCATTAACTGTAGATGAAGAAGCACAACTAGCAACAGAAACACCAGAAATAGAGGCTTTACCTTTTAGACCCATCGCTGTTATCTTAGTCTCATCATCTGAATCTGAACCAAGATCCATAACAACATTCATGGATTTATCCTTACCTTCAAGCTGACACGCCTTTGAGCCCACTTAGGCCTCACACTGGGATGCAACTTCCAACAACAATGCTCTTCTGCACAAGGACCTTCCTTATCAATGAGTACAAGAAAGTTTTCATCCTCTTGATCTGTAGTCGCTTCTTTTCCTTTCCCCGTATCTACATTCTTAGAAGATTTTCACATAATATCAAACTTGTCAATGAAGATCCTTTACCCCTGGATTCCAAGTGTGTAGCTTGAATGCATTTCATCCAAGCTACAAGGGTTCACATTAAAAATAGAATGCCCATGTAGAATGTGACCTCCCATGTACTTCAACAACGCGGTTCTGGGTGTACAAGGAACATTCAAAGAAATAGCCTTTCCTAAATTCATGGAAAATTTCTTGACGCTTTGACCCTTCCCTTGCCTAAACATTTGCCACCATCATTAACTGCTGCTGTATATGTCCTGGTGGATAAACTCGCTTTATGCATTAATAAATTTACCAAGTTAAACTGATTTCTACCATGTGTTGTAGAAACTTCTTTAGACTTACTTCCTCCCACTGTGTTACAAGCTCGTATCTACACTCTAAAACTAAGAGAGTAGCCACTGATCCTATCAACATCATCTAATAGGTTCTGGACTCTACAATAAACCTCAATTTGTTGAATCCAATCATCCAATTTATCAGCATTAAGTTCTCCACAATATTTAGGCAAATCAAATTTTACATCCAGTTTTATTTTAGGCTTATACCCACTCTTGAAAGGATTAGAAGAAATAGAATGAGGAGAAGATGGAGAAGAAGGAGAAGGAGAAGAGGGAGGAGAAGAAGAAAAGGGATGATCGGGTTGCTTGCCACCATCTTCATGATGTTTCCCTTTCATGTCTTTGCGATCTTCTTGCTTCGACGAACCTTCTTCACGTGCCTTCCGTTCTTGTCTCTCCTGAAAAAGTATGTCCACCTTTTCCTTCATCTCGAGGAATGCTCTTCGAAACTCCTGCTCACTAATCTCTTCGTGAACCTCCATTCCGTAACCGACATCTTCAAAAATCTTTACGCTTCCCATCTCGTGATCAAAGTCTTCGAAGCTTGCCTCGGCCTTCTCAATCCCTCGATCTCAGCATTCAAAAGAAAACTACCTAATAACAAAAGTCAACTGCGTTCGATACCAACTTGATCCGTGATAGGATCTAGGACTAGATTGCGCATTGAAATGTTTATCCTTACACCTTCTTTTTACAATGATTATTTCCAAGTTAATGGTGGACCTGAAATTAACTTAAGGAAATAATGCACGAAAAGAATACCACCAAGGTGATTATGGGAATAAATGAAGGAAATGAGAAACGTAAAGAGAGAGAAGAAGAGAAGTAAACAACGCTGATAACAGAAGTTCACACGAATGCGACTACGCCTCCCGTCCACTCCAATAGAGAGACCAATCCGATTAACTCCAAAATCGATTACAATGCACCAAGACCATCAGTTCGGCAGCATAACAGGGCTCCGACATTCAACAATGGCTTGAAAATTCTTCAACAAGACCCCTCTCTTCCGTGTTGCCTCAGCGTCAAGACTTCAACCTGAAAAAAAACTTGTCTACAACTCTCACCTCAAGCCCCCTTTAAATACAAAGAATTTGCTCAAATTGGTTACTAACCAATTGATTTGGAAATATTCACCTTATCTCTCCAAAATACAAATCAAATATTTGAAAACCTCCATATCCCCCTAAAAACAACTACATCTCCCAATTTACATAATAAATCTTCTAAATAATAACAATTTTAAACCCATTTTCCTATTTCTTTCGGGCTTTTGCCGTTTGGGAGGTTGTTTTATTTGATATAATCTTCAATGAGATTATTGTTTGTTTTTATAGGGAATTTGTTTTAATCTATTTAGGCATTCGGTTTTAATAAATTAACAAAATAAATCGATTCCACTTAACTATTAGAACGCTTCGGTGGCATAGCGGTGATTAAGCATTTTGGGAACCCGGCGGTTCCGGGTTCCACTCCCGGCCGTCGGCGTTTTCTAACCAAATTCTAACAAAACAACAATAAAATATATCGCCGTCCGAATATATATAAAGCCAGCGGTTTTAGCGGAACGGCCGGCGGTTACATTGGCATATGGGAGGTTGGTCGTTCGAGTCCCATGCGGCGCTTAAGACTTTTCTTCAACAATGCAACCGACCAACTGCGAGGAGAAAAAGAAGCCACATGTCTACTGACTAGACTACACATGTCACAAAGTGATTCGCTAACGCTGCTGACTCAACAATGACTCCGCAATGACGTGGACGCTGACAATTGCCATGTGTCAGAATACCATTCGCTGCTGTGGACACGTCACAGCTGACTATGCACTGAGCTGACGTGTATGATGACACCATCTACCACATGTCAAACATTGGTTCGCTGTCGACGACACATCATCGCTGACCTGTCCGCCACCTGTGCAATGACTCATCTGCATGGTACGCTGACTGTACTGCCACGTCGACGTATGGATGACACGTGTCACAACCTGATTGGGTCTGTACAATGACTCTGTCGCCACGTGTCACGCTCAAATTTGTCCATCTATATTCCGTACAGTACGGACTAACTGATGACGTCAGCATCCGTACGGTCTACCTCAACAAGTCAACTGCAAACTTTGACCGCTGATAAGTTGAGCCTCCGATGTCGGATTTCGACGAAACGAACGTTTCCGGAATCGTCTCGACGATCTCTTCGTGATGACGCTGGTTTCATTGATTTTTGACGACGCCATTTTTCCCGCTTCTTGGATGCCCTCTGATTCCAGTTTGACCGAAGGTTTGACCGGCCATAACTCGTGCAAACGGACTCCTTTTCGCTCCGTTCGAGTTGCGTTGGAACCAGGACACTGAGCTCTTTCAGATGGTGCAGATTCTGGAGAAAAATGAGACACTTCAATTTTCACTGAAAAATGTCCACCGGATCAGTAGAAGTAGTCTGGTTCGAAGGATCGGTTCGATGGTTGGGTGAATAGTTTGAAAGGTGATCAGTGTGAATTCTATTATGAGTATATTGTAACTGGAATCTTCTGTACAAGGTTGGTCATTGTGAAAGTTGTTGTAATTTGACATCAGAAAGATAAGTTTGATCTATGTTGATCTCTGTATGTAATCTCCATTACTATAATACAAAGTGACTTCTCTTGGTGTGGTGAGTTTTTCTCCCATAAGGGTTTTCCCACGAAAATATGGTGTTCATATGTGTATGTCTAATTCTCTGTTTCTGTTATCTCTTTCAAGTGCATCCTTTTTGGACTATAATTGTAAAATTTAAAGGTATCTCTACATTCTTCCCTGAGGTTTTGACGTTAGGAGAGTTGCTTCCGCACTTAGCTTTCCTTATAGTATCAACCCTCCATAGTACAGCGGTAATATGATATACTACCATCCTCTTACTATGCTACCGTGAGCTACTTTGTTGGAGGCCACATTAAGGAGGTAAAAGGCAATGCATATATGGTATACTCAAGTATGGTAGCAGTATGGTAGTAAAAGTCTAATTTGACTTTGTGGATAGCAGAAACATTAATTTTATGAGAATACTAAGAGAGACCCTTGATTTTACATGACAAAATAAATAGAATTTTATGTGAAAATTTTGGTTCCAACACATCCAATCATCTTGTTCCTTCAAAAACCCATTCTTATCACATAATTTGGGTAATCCCAACTTCACAGTATCATCAAACCCTACATTTTCTAAGTGTAAGTCTTCATTATATTTGTCATGCTTTCTCATGATTATGTTAATGGCTGAGCTGGAATTGGCGTTGGATCCCTCATGTAGTTGCATATCATGTCTCTTAGTACCCAATCTATTTTTCACTCTCCCATGCTCAAGAATGGCTTCATAGTTATTTTTGTGAACATGCCAAAAATCATCAAGGCATATCTTCAGGTTTGTAAATCTCTTGTGCAACATCATTGCCATAGTGTCAAACTAAAGGTCCTTCATCTTTTCTACTAGTTGTTGATTTTCTTCTTGCAACTGCTCATATTCACTCTGCAACTATGTATCAATTCTAGAGGTGATCCTCATTCTGGCATCTTTCATGGTAGTAATTTCCAAATGTGATTTTTTACTTTTCATTTTGTAATAATTTCTCTCTTTCATCAACTGTATTGTTTGTGCCTTGTTGAACTTGGAAATACTTATGCCCATGTATGTTGAAGTCATGGGGTTAGTTTCCCCAACTTTAAGGGTCATCATGTGTCCAAAGGATTTTTCGATATCGATGATCTTTGGCCTTTTGTGAGGTGGGTATAGTGACCATATCAACATTGAATTTTCATTAGGATTGAATCTTGACCCTATGTAAATTTCCTTCACACCCTCTATGTTTAACTTGTATTCTCCTTCCTTGTTATGCAAAAAACTATCAAAAATTAAAGAGGAACTGAGGTCCCAACCAGGAAATACTATTACACTAGCTTCAAGTAACAACTGTCTACCCCTTTTAGGGGTCATGTTCTGCACTTCACTGTCTATATCATCTTTCAACCTTTTCATCAATTGTTGTTCATTTTCAGGGGTAATATTTGGGATGGATTCCCTCAACCTTTTTCCTTTGTAATTATATAAAAAATATTTAAATTCTCTTGACTTGAAAAACTCATTATCATAAATAAAGGATTCATAGGCTGTAATCCTATCATCTTCATCTACATGCAATTCCTTGGCTACTTGTAAGTCCCTGTCAGGGAGTTCTTCATATTCATCATTCATCATCCAAGAGACTATTCTCTACTATTATTGTGCTTCATTTTCTCCCATAGATTCTTCTTTAGATGAATCATCCATTTCTTGCAACCTTTGTTTTTTTTGCTCTAACTCCATGAAATTTTCTATAACCTCCTCTGCTTCTTTGTCTTCTTTGTTCTTAAACACATCTTCCCCCAGTATAGGAACATGGGTGTATCCACTAAGGTTTTTCTTTTTCTTACAAGAGTGTATGTACCCTTCAGGTTCATAATTCATTCTTTGTGCATACTCCTTTAATTTGAATTCATCCAACAACAAAAGATAATAAGATCATTGGTAGTGGGATGTTAGGTTTTTAGGTACATCAATTATAAATTAAGGTCATATACTGCGGTAATTAACTAATTATATGTCATTTGTGAATTTCATTTTTTTTATACAATTGGTTGAGAGTGGGATGCACTACATTTGTACGTCGCAAACAATCTTGATTGGATGATGGTATGGATTGAACGATGTCAACAATTTGGTCGCACATTAACATGGGAAGGAGTGGCTTCGTTGGTTAAAGAAACTCATCGTAATGGAGATTCCAATGTTACACCAAGGGAAATTGATTTAGCATATGGTTTAAGAGTATATTTTGTTTATGGAACCTAAACCACAAGTTTTGTCACTCTAATGTTAAAACCAAGTCAAATTAACCTCTAACACCTATTGGAAAAGTCAAAACATGCCATTCTTTCAAATTCACAAGAACGTATAAACCTTTTGAAACCACACATGCATGTTATGAAAGTGTATGGTAATCCTACTTATAGTAGAAGTTCACATGATAAGCTAACCAATGGCACTATATTGGAGGATAAACCCACCTATGGAAATAATTTAAGAGGTAAGAGATGCCTCTTAGTGGAATTTTGAGTCTTGGATTAATCCATAGTGCTAAAATTAGTTCTAGTGTTCTTCCCTTGGTGTTATATTTATCTCTACAATTTCCCATACTTAACCATTTCATCATCCCTTTTCCCAAGCTATTTGTATCATAATATAAACTTGGTCCAACCTCACATTAGCCCCTTAGGTAATTATCCATTTCCTCCAAGTTGAATGGAACTTTTTCTATCAATGCATCTATGTTTTCCTACCCTAATGGATCAAGACTTGACATCACCTTAACAATCTTCTTTATGTCATAGCATATCTCTGAAGTGCCTTTGGCATGCTTTAGATGTGTCAATATTAACTAGATTGAATATATTAATTTTAAAGTCTCTTAACAATTCCATGAAAAGAAAATGACTCATTTGGATTAAGGAGTACTTTCCTAAACCATTCCTTCATATTCAACATTCCCTTCTCACACCCACATCATAATTCATATCCATGTTAGTTGTAATGAGTGTTTTAAACCAACAATTAATGAATCATAGGATAGAAGAAAACTAGTTATGCACAAGGATAAGAATCAAAGAGACTGAAAGAATCGATTCACTAGATATGCTCCCCATTACTGTAATAGACCAATGTAAAAAAATAAGTCATAACATGAATAGGACCAAAAAAAACTAGGAAAAGAAACTGCATAGGCTAATTAATAAGACATTGATTGCAATCATTTCTTCCATGATGTTTAAACAACAAAATATCAGATAGCTCAATCTTTAGTCAAGTATTATTTCAATCACTAATTCTTAGGCATCCATCATGATTAAACATCACACATCATAAGCATTTTTAACAATCACTAGGACTGTAGATAATATTCAATCATGTCATAGGAAATAAATCATCAAAAAATATAAAGAAAGAGAAAACCAACTATATAAGCTCAGCAAGCCACCATACAAAAATTATATTTTGTAGAAAATAAAATAAACTATATGTTGACATAGCATATATATTTTGTATATAAACTATATGTTGACATAGCATATATATAAACTATATATTTTGAATTTTGGCCTTGTGTACGTAGGAGCATGACATAGCATACTGCACCGAGACCCTAACTGGAGAGTTACACCGAGAACCACTGCATCCAGCCCTTGAGTGGAGAGTTGTGAGACTTCACTGAACAAGTGTTGCAAGGCCATTGAGTCAAGGAGGAAGACTAGGAACCATTTGGCAGGAGGAAAGCCAGAGCGAGAGGTGAGGGCACTTAGAAAGGGAAAATCGACCAAGGGACAATGACTATAAGTGATTTTTCCCCCACATTTAGAAATCTTGTTGCAAGTACAGTTATTTAGACTCTATTTGTTCCCATTGAGGTGTTGCATGCTATATTTTGGTCAATTCGAGCCAATGTCCCATTGACAAACCCAATTACTACCTAGTACTGGTGTCTGGTCAGTTTGAACAGCCAAGCTTTGAGATGTTCAATCAGTTGGGTGGCCATTTTTGGCCTGTGAACTGCAATTTTTGTATTTGTCTTAGCATTTTTTTTCTACTATAAGATTGAAAGGAATTCTCATCACATAACAGCACACGAAGTTCACTAGGGTTCAAATTTCTAAACTTCAATGAAATAAATATACATATTGAGGTCCACAAATGATCAAAGGGACTGAAAACAATAAATGGTCCTTGAGTGAAATGAAAAATGCCTAGTGCCTGTCCATAAGAGAACGTATAGAAGTACATGATGCAGAGTCAGAGGAAGAAAACAAACTCACACAATCTCATTTGACAAGTCACAAACAATCTTGAACTTTCCTTCTTTTGACAGACTTATTCAACTATATTTCCCTTCACACAACTCAACACAAACACTCAACTTTTTCTATAGAGTTCCAAACCATTACCAGACCTTCAAACACCTTATTCAACTTCATCTTGATCAAAACAAACAATTACCCAGTCTGCCCTTTCATTTTACCATTAACTCTCTTTATGACTGTCCTAAACTTCACAATTTCAACTCAACATAAAGTAATTTGACCCAAAAAAGTATTTAGGCTAATATAGACCACACAATTTCCATCCCATTTCACTTCAAACAAATTTAAACCATCTCCCATCCTTTATTCTTAACAATTTAGCAAAATCATATACTCTACTTTCATTTTAGTCTCCAAAACAGGGTTATTATTAGATAGATCAGTCAAAGCAATGGACTTTTTAACTTCATGCTTACACCAAACCTTATATCAAATGAGATAAAATTATACCTTGGTAATCTCTTAACCAAAACAACCAAGAACTCACACTTAATCATCAAAAGCCCTTAAATTTCTTACTGTCACTGGTTCCTTCATACCCTATTTGCAACACTTGTAGGTCTTCCAACCTATTTGTCAGGGATTCATTCATAATCTAAGCACTATTACACAAGTCTATTCACACTTTTCAATTCCCTCCTTGTAGATCTAAAACATATTCAAAATGGGTATCAAAACTTTTACAACACAAGCTTCAAATATTCTTGTCTCAGACAAATTTAGGCCTAATTAGGCCTGATTTGCATAAGGGTTTGTTGCTTTACTAACTCCTGACCAAAGTACACTTGTCCAGTGCTTGGGACATGTTTATTTTGACTGGTATATGCTCTTCAAAGCATCAAATTCTATTTACAAAGTATTTTCACAAAACCCTAAGGGGTTAACCTTCATAATTACTATGTTCATAGACTGTACACAGTTTTTTAGTCAAGAAACTTCATTCCCTCGCATCTTATCTTTATGGTTTTTCCCTAAATCCACTGAAACATGAAAGAACATTCATAGTAGGATAATATCACAAGAAACTAGAAGATTCCACCAATCAATAAAGGAGAAACATAATTATTTGTGTCCCTGCTTACCCTAACTGAGGGTTTTAGCAGTTTAAAGTAAATCCACAATAACTCACACAAATCTTAACTAAAATGCATGAAATTTTATGTAACAGGAAGTTGATTGAGATTATTACCATATCCAACATTCTACCATGCCTTCAAGGCTGTATAATTCCGTACAATGCCTCGAAATGAATATTTCTGAAGAAAAATGATTAAAAATCAAATATTTTCCTTGAATTTATTCTTTATTCAACCACCCTTGAAGTTTGAAAAGATAAAAAATCCTTATTAAAGGAAAAACAATTGACTTTTAGCCTTCTAACTGACTCTAACCGACCCTAATGACTCTTCATCTCTTAATATTGCCTTTTTTATTAAGTTGACAACTTTTTACATTGTTTTCATTTTTGCACTTTTGGACTTAATAAACACCAAATGACCTCAAATATATGAAACATGACTCTAATAACATGATTTACAAAGTAGGAACAATAATATTGAATCAAATTTCAAAACATTGCTTCATAGAGGCCTAATTATGCCAAGGTTCTCTTGCACTAGTACAAAAGATGAAAAAAAGACAAAGAGCCATTAAAAACTTCTAAATATTTCACTGACTCAACCAAACCTCCAAAAATAGTACAGATGTCAACACTAGGGAAAGCCCCCGAAAGAGAACACTAATGAAAGTGGACTTTTTTTTTCAAGTTCCAGAAGAGTATAAATGGTTCAAAGATGTTGTGGGTGTCTGGAAAATGGTGAAGGAATGTTGGATAGGGAGGGACCCAATTAGCCTCTTTAACTGAATTCTTAAGAAAGAAAGAAACTCCAATACATTTTGGGGTTCTTCTGAGTAGGGCCCATCTTTTATTATTTTATTTGGAGGACCCAAAAAACCATAGGGGTAGAAACCTTTAGAGCTTAATCATTAAAGGAAAGGGGTCTATCCATTTAGAAATAGACTGAAAGGATGGTTGCATGAGGGGATATTTCACATCAAAGGTGGTCCAAAAATTTTCATAGACTAACTAACCAGACACCAGTACTACCTTAGAGGGACTATTATCTTCGAGGAAGGTGGTCCAAAAAATTTCATAGACAAGTACAAAAAGTAATAGCAACCTTCCACCAACTAACCCAATCAACCTCCAAGAAACAAGACAATGACTCCTCTAGATGTTCCCAAAACCCAAGGCTTCAAAACACAAGGTTGGTGACCCTACAAACCATTCCCATGCTTACCAAGTGATCTCTGATCATCAAACCCTTACAAGGTTTATTGATACATTTACAACTATTGTTACCTCCACATGCATTTGACTAGTAGTGACAACCTTAGTTTTTAATCCTCCAACCCCATACCTTGGGATCACATCACCATGAAAGAACTTCATCCAACATCCTTATGAGTGCAGGTACCACCAAATAGGTATTTTTCATATCTATCTTCCTTGAGTAAGGGAAATCCAGGAAGAGAAGAGGAAAGTGAGACATGTAGTAGGTCTAAAAGAGGGAGATCAACTAGAGGTCAAAAGATTAGAAGAAAATTCTGTAAATGCATGGAATTTTTTCTTGCTGAAGGGGGGTGATGTTCTTATGATGATGAGAGCATAGGTGACATTGAGTTTCCCTTGAGATACAAACATCTATGAAAACAATGGGTACCCAAGGAACTTCCTCTAATAAACACTGATTTTTGTGTCAATGAGAGGATACATCGCATAGCACCATTGTCATTACATAGTTTGGGCCTATTTTGCATGGATGGCATAAAGGTCTGTTATGACAAAGTTACTGAATTAATGGAGTATGTCGAACCCTATTACAGTTACAAAGATTGGATGCAGCTGGTTCGATATACATGAAGTATGTGTAGGTATGCACTGTCATCAAATTATATACAGCTAAAAGATAAGAACCAAAATAAAGGAGTGGTTGTGTACATTGATGGAAGGCCAAAAGCATCAAGGAATATTGTAGGGTTTATAAATAGTACACAACCTGGGTCAACAAATAAGCAACCCAATTGCATATTTGAGGCGCACGAGGGAAAAGGTGTATTTGTATGTGCAATAAAATCAATAACTGCAGGGGAAGAGTTGCTAATTGATTACAATTTGAATCACATAGATACAAACATAGTTACTATGGGGGTGGTACGTACTATATACCATTTTACCCAACCTCCAATTAATGACTACAATATACCATTTTATTATTATGTTTTTTTTGTAAGTCTATTGATTTCATTTAGGTAAATTTTCTTTATATTTAATTTTTGTCACAGCAGGACATTGATCATAGGGGGAAGGCTATGGCCCAGAGCACAAATTGCTATGCATCTTCAGGCACTTCTACCCAAAAAATTTACCTCATTGTAATTGTATAAATTAGATACAAGCAAAAAAAATTATTATCATGTTTTTTTCATAAGTTTATTGGGTTAATTTTGATAATGTTTTTAATATTCTTGTCACAGTCAGATGATCAGGGAAAGGCACCAGCAGTAGAGGAGAGCATCCATAGGGAGGTGTAGTCACTATTATGCGATGATGACATCGCATATTCCGCAAACCCTTTGGATATGATAAGGAAGACCCAAAAAAATGCAATGAAGAAATCCTTAAGTTGTTATTCATAGTGCCTCAAACAGATGAGATAAGAGAAAGGGTTAAAATATTGACTGAGAGAGCACATAACTTGCAAGTAAGTTGTCATGATATCTTTAATTATAACATAAGTTCATTCATGGTTTTATATTTTGTACTCTTTTATGTCATAAACTAAAATATGTGTTGTTTTTATAGGATTTTTTGCATCCTCATGATGTTGCTGGCCATGGTTAGGGTACTATAGGTGTTGCCCGGCGAGTAGGGGTCGGTACAAGTGTCAATCCTTATCTTCCTATGCATACATCACATCATTTGACCCCATCATCCATGCTTATATTTTTGACTAAAATGTCGGCAACACATAGCATGCAAGCATTAGGTAGTGCACCCTCTAGCAGCGAACACATGCCAGAACATGCGTCAAGACATGTACCTGGGGATGCAGAGGCCACTAGTACTGGTGATGTTTTAGCAGCATTTCTTGGATCTTCCCATATTACTAGTACGGGAACATTGTAGGTCACATTTGTGGTGACCAAGGATTTCGTTCCCATAAAGATAGAGAAGGTCCCAGGTACTTTAAAATATTTTAATTATTATTATATATAATCCAAGTGAAATTTACTTACTGATCACTCTTTTTAGACTAATGATCCCATGATCATTTTGTAGGAAATGATGTTTTTTATAAACATCTAAATGGTATTACATTATAGATCTTTGGGCCCACCATACATACATGGTGGAATTCCCAAAATCAAGATTTAAAATATGAGCTCATTAATCGTTTAGTTGTGATGTTCGTAATAACACATTTAACTGAACCAAGGTCCTTAAGAAATCTGATACCTATCTAAAGTATGTGAAGGACCAATATAGGTCACATTTAGAGAATAAAAAAAAGTACGAGTGTCCCACCATGATTTTGAAGAGGGAGTGGAAGGGCCTGGTGTCGAATGGAAAGGAGAAGGCTAAAAAGAAAAAAGGAAAAACACCATCGGGCCAAGGAAGGTATGTGATACTATCAACAATGTAATTATATATTGATTACTCTTTCTTTTTACATAATCTAACGTATTTCAAACTTTTCATAGGCTTCCCGACACATCGAAGGCAACAAAGGAAAGACTAGAAAACAAGCATTGGCAAACTTGGCTTTGGTGGTTATATAGAAATTAGCCACACTAATTGTAAGTATCAATAAATGAAATATTGCATCCAAATAATAAATTGCAAACAATTTTGGTTTTATCACACCAGAAACAAAATTATGATCTTATGCAAAATGCAGGCTCTAAATTAACAGAGTTCCATAGAAGAGGACCAAGAGATTTCTTCCGCTATGGAGTCGGATGAATGCCTACACTCTTTGATCGGCAAGCACAAGCTTCACCGGTGATTCATTAATGCAGTAAATAAACTCAATGAAGTTTATTTAAAATTGAATACTTGTAATCTATTCAATATTAATTTCCACCATAAAGTAATTATTTGCCTATTTGTTTTAAACAGAAAGTTACAATGATAATATTGCACATGACATTGGAATGCAGCCTGGTGACGGTGGAGCACAACCTGCAAATGAAGGTCATAGTGTGCATCCCAGTACTGGATGTATTCATGTGCTATACAAAACATAGTATGGATTAATACAATTAAACATATTTAATTGCAATTGGTGTATTAATTAATGTAACCTTTCGTGTTTCAACTTTAGAGCATGTAGAGAATGATCAACATGTTGAGCATGATTAAGTTAGAGAAGATTAAGAACATGATGTGGCCCCATCAGGTAAAGAGGACCAATTTAATGTTCTTTTAGACATATTTAATTGCAATTGGTGTATTAATTAATGTAACCTTTCATGTTTCAAATCTAAAGGATGGAGGGTGTTCAATATGTTGAGCATGAGTCTATAACAGAAGTTTAGGAACATGATGTGGACCCATCAGGTAAAGAGAACACTCTAATGTTTTTCTAATTAATGAAATACTTGTAACAATAATAATAAAACATATCACTTTAACATTTCTTTGTTATTGCAGCAAACCCTCTTTGCAACGCCCTACATCGCGGAGTACATGACTAGTACACATTAAGATCAAGGGAGCGTAGGCAAAAACTAAAGGGGGACAAGGATTAGAAATGATACTCCACTTCTTTTTTTAGCTGCAAAAAAAAGTGATTGTAATCATATTATGACAACCATATTTTTGATAATATGTTAATGAATGTTAAAAACTGATATTTTTGACAACCATATTTTTGATAATATGTAAAAACTGAAAGAATGAATGTTATATGTTATTAATGGATGAATGAATGAATGAATTTTCTATGTTATTAATGGATGAATGAATGATTAATGTTATATGATCGGGTATGGGGAATGACCATCACTTATCTCATAAGTAGAGAATAATAAACTATTCTCAAAATGAAGAGAAGCTCAATAAGGTAATGCACTTTTCAATAAATTTAAAAAAAAAAACTATAGGGTTTCATCACAATTTCAACAAACATAACCCGATGAACCACAAAAAATTGCGATGAGGTTGTTGTACACGTGACGTAGTTTTCATTGTAATGGCAATTATGGTTTGCTCCACCTCGTCATAAAATGGATGAACATTTGGTGTTTTTTTGATGATTTCAAATGGGCGTTCTACAATGTTTTGTGATATTTTGCATCGATAGATGGACAAAGTTACATTGATTTTGCTATGAACACTATCAACATTTTCTGTGACGCTGACCGACGAAGCTGGGTCATGGTTTCGACATATAAAAATTGGTCGTTAAAGCGACAAAAATTCAGCTACAAAATTTAAATCAGTGTTGTGCCGGTAAGTCGACAACATTTTGTCGATATGTCACCAAACATTCATCAGAATTTGTAGTCAAATATAGTAGTGAGGGGATCATTTATTGTATATGCATGATGTATGTAGTCCTTAGGGTGCATGATTGAGTCCTCCATCCATGCATCATTTTTTTCTCTCTTTTGGAGAGGGGTTTTTTCCCACAGGGTTTTTCTCCTTTTCTCCGGTTGTGAGAGATTTCTTTTTGCATTGTAAATGGGTACCTAACATGGTTTTGTAGTTGAGACCCATATTGCATCTTCATTTTGCATAATAATTCTCCCTAAGTTTTCACTTAAGGGGGGTTGTTAGTGTATTAAGTTTATCTTAGGGTAAATAACTTTGGGTGGTTTTTCCCATAGGGTAGTTTTCTCACCTGTTTGATATTTTCATGGCTTTAAAACCCTATACAATATGTATTTTACACATCTCAATTTATTCCCTTTTTTTGGTGAAATAGTGTATTTTCTTCTCTCACATCTGTGACGGTTTATTCTACAAATAGTGATCCTGGACTCACACCAACAGTTACAAATCAGCCAAAAAAATCAAAAAAATTCTAGGAAGTTAGATCCAAACTTTGTTAAGTTACCAAAATAATTTTATATTGGTTGGATTTATTTTTTGTAATTTATCACAAAACCATTTTTTAGACCATAGTGGTGGATTCAACAAGAAGAAAGGGAAGAACTATCATCACTCTTGCAAGGAATCCTTACAAAAAGGATCCATTAGTAGAGGAGAGGGATACCAAAACCATGCATTATGTAAGGGTAGAGATCAACAAGAAGAAAGGGAAGAACTATCATCACTCTTGGAAGGAATCCTTACAAAAAGGATGCATTAGTAGAGGAGAGGGATACCATAATCATGCATTATGTAAGGGTAGAGATCAACAAGATTAAGGAAGAAAACTTGAGAAAGATGGATGCAAATATTGAAGATCTCAAAACAATTATTAGATGAATAATTTCTAGCCAATGTGTTGGAGTACGGGAAACACTAAGAGTGGGGTGAATCAATGTTTCAATGATCAACTTCAACTCAATGGTTTTTCAAAAACACATAATCTCTTTTTAATAATTGAATTCTCAATTTCAAGAGTGTAACCAAATGTGACAGCCAATAGCAGATCTTTAAACAACATGAAAACTCAAATGTTACAAAGTAGATAAAGAAAGTAGCAAGACCAAATTATCACATGGACCACAAAAGAATTATAACACAGTATTTTTCATGAGTGGAAAATCCTCATAGGGATAAAAAACCACTCGATAAAATGTGTTAGTGGCTTAATAAAAACCCATTGATTATAGAGCCTCACTGGCTACTATTTGTGCCTCACTGGCTACAGAATATGCCTCCTTGGAAAAGGAACCTCACTGGTTACAAGTGTGCCTCACTGGAAAATACAAGAAACCTCACTAGCAAAACTATGTGCCTCACTCAAAAACACACACTACTTTCACCAAACTTAGAAGGTATAATCACAACACAAAGGGTTACTCTATTTCTTTACAAACCATACTGATTACAATGCAATGATTACTCTAACAATACTGCCTTTAGACAATTCATTTCTTGAGGATTTCATTTTTTTTTAAACTCAAGAAACTCAACCTTATATATGTACTTTGACATTTCAACTTGAATATCTCTACACATCCAACGCAAATCAACTACAATTTTGTGCCTGAAATTCAATAACCTTTGTTACAGTTCTTACTTCACAATACTCATCACTCCTTAGTCTGAATACAATCTCACTACCAAAAGATTGTTCATCTTACACCAAAACATATGCTATCAACCACATGAATACTACACCCTACTCACATATATTTTAACACTCACAAAGCATTAATGACTTTCTCATAACAAATTCCCAATGCAACAGTGATCATGTTCAGATCACACTATGCAAAACCCTTGATTTAAACAAAGATCAGAAGCATCATATTACACTTGATTCTCTATCATTCAACCTCCCTATGTATGCATTAATTTTTTCACAAAGAAACACAATAGACACTATATCCAGATCATCATCTACTACTATGTAACATTCTTTACTAACCACCAAATAAACAACAGTTTGACTCACATTACTTGTTTTGCACCAACCTTCCAAAACTCAATGATTTATATCAGAATCCTGACATTATGCATATGAGCACGTAGATCTTAATCTCTAGAACACATAATAAAAATCCAAACTCTTGAAGAAATCCCATTGAGCCTTTTATTAATTTCCCTAGCCCTCAGGGTCATTGCAAAAACCATCTAAAAGGTAGTTAGGGCTTCTTCAAGGAACTTCCCGTCAAACTTAATCCATGGAGAATGGACATTAAAATTTGAATAAAGTCTAAATAAAAGCCTTTGATTAAGCAAACCATGCCCATTCAAGTTTCAATTGGATCCATAGATTTCTTTTAGGTGTTCAAAATATTATGTGACTCTGAATGTGCCCAGTTTATCATTCCAAGTTATTGCTACCTTAGTAAAAACATTGATATCCAAATGTCATCAAACAAAAAATCCATAAACCTTATGCTCCCCAAATATGAATCAAGATTAATGTCATTTTGACATCAATGTCAAACTCATCCAATGTCAAAGGGTTCAACAAACTCCCCCTTTCGCATCGATGTCAAACCCTATCACTGCCATCAAAGATTGTCACCTATATAAGCATCAAAACTACCAAATGCTTGAGAAATGAAAGTAGCATGAAATATCAATATCATCAAGATCATCTCACTGTCAAGAGTAACATGAAATTGAAATAACAATATTTCAATAACCAAAGCCACTATCAATAACTAGCTAATCACATTATCACATGCATGTATTGAAATAAAGTAACGGGCCACCATAATCTACCCCTTTTGACAACAATGCCAAAGAACAACAAAGGAGGGAAACAAAAGAAACTATGAAAGCAATGAATACCTACTAGATACCCTATGTAAAGAAGCCATGTATCAAAATACCAACTAAACAAGCCTTATGAACTGTTGTCACAGTGAACACCAAAACATTGTTAGACCCAAAATGTGTAAGCCATAATAAAAGCACTCTCACAATGCATCATAATGACTACCATAGTGCAAAAAACTATCAAAGCGTATATGTCAACCATGAATATCACTTCCATATCAAAAAATGGTGTAATTTTCATTGTATATCCATGTCAAATCACACATGTCAATCACAAACCAAAACTGTTTGAATGAATACTTCACTGCATTAAGAGTTATATATAGAAACCATAAAAGAAATGACAACAACTGTGAAACTCCCCCTGAAACCGTGCATATATGTTTTGTGTTATTAAAGAGAGGAAATTCTTACCGGTTCAATACACCTATCACTGTGTCTTCATATTCAAGTTTCCATGTTCAATCAAGAGACTCAATCAACACTAGCAACAAACAAAGTGTTCTTGCAAAAACACAAACTCTAATCAACATGTTGATTCCTTCAAAATATGAATTTTCTTGGAGTAAATCATACTAGCACATATAAAATCTGTCAAGATGCATGCAAGCAATGCTATTCCACAATAGTGCCAAAGCACTCCAATCATCATGTTGTTCACTGTCAAAACCATGTTCACAGACCAAAAAATGTTGTGTTAAGGATCAAAAACTTTCGTGTCATCAAAATATCAACTAATATGTCACTTCCAATAATGAAATTCACTATTGAAATATATAAGCACTGTCAAATCCAATAAACAATTATCAAGTTAAGCATCAAAGTGCAACTATATACAACTATGCACAAGCTAGAAGCTTTCAAGACACTGTCACAAAGATTCCAAACCATGAACTTTCTGCAAACACCAAAATTAAGACAATAATCTATATGTGCACTACATACTCCACATTGTTCAAATTTGAAGAAAAATAATAATAATCCAATCGATGACAAACATACTCCACTTATCACCATTTACTATCATTAGTGCAATCCATGCAGCAACAAATCATTGTCAAAGAACCAATGTCTCAAGCAACAGTTGAGATATCAACCAACTGTCAAAGCATTCCAAGGTATTTTCAAATGACCAAATAATAGATTACCAACAACAAAGTTTCAATATTACCAATATGCATCAAAACCTTGAAAGCAAGTGCCAACTATGAAATGCAAATACAATGTTATCAATGGTTTCAAATCAAACGTTGCAATGTTATCAACTATTACCAACATAGAAATCTTAGCAAAGAAAACTAAGAAATTTCATGTGTACATCAACCATCAATAAGATGGTATTGAATTTCTTAAGGAAAACGCCAATAAATATTTGCATTGAAGCAACTTTGTAAAGCAAAAATCATGAACAAAATTTTGACACTTTGCCACCAATATCATAAAGTAACAACATCAAGACTGCACCATGAATTGAGTGAAGAATCACACCCCTTAAAATCACTGACTAAGATCATTAGGTTCATTATGTGAGGAAATACAACACTGCACTCTTTTATCTACCTTTATCTATCGTGAGAGACTCCACACTACAACACCATGTTGAAAGATTTCTAATAGACCACTCAGATGTGTAATCACAAATTGTTCTTCAATCTCAAAACTCTATTAACTACCATTAATTCATTGTACTTCAAAGATATCACAATAAACACAATGTAACCAACAAAAAAATATGGATATAAAATGACACTTGAAGCTCCCCCTAAAAACACACAAAAATATTTAGTGAAGAGAAATAGGAGGAAGATCATCCAATCTCTCCCTCAGCTGATCAACCATTCTCAATAAATTGATGTCTTGCAGATTATAGATGTTTCATTTGGTTCTCAATCCTGCTACAACAACCTTACCTATTTTCTTTCTAATCTCACATCCAAGAGCATCAAAAAGAACATAAAAACCATTATCACAAATCTGAGTTACACTTAAGAGATTATGCTTGAGACCCTTTGCATAGTACACATCATGTAAAGTTAAGTTATCATCCAAATAAATAGTACATTTCCCTATGCTCTGAATACAATCATAATTTCCAAACTGCATTGAACCTCCATCACAATCTTCAAATTTGATGAAATTACTTTTATCCCCAGTCATGTGTTGAGAGCACCCATTTTCTAACACCCACATTTCTTTCTTATCCGCATGTAGAGATGTTTGAACAAGCATGTCTTCTATCTCTTTGTCAACCCTCTTTAGCTTCCAAATCAACTTTGTTTTATCTGCATTGAAATATGTCTTGGAAAGAGTGTTAGTTTTCTTTTGTTGCGTAACAAAGTTGGACCTACAACACTTTGCTATATGTCTAAGATCTTCAGTCTGAGAGGTTGATCTCATTTTAGACATAACCCTACATTCACTTGCCTTATGCTTGTATTGATTACAATGGAAGCAATGGCCAAAGAAATACAAATTACTTCTCAATGGAATATTCTTTTTTCCAATTGATGGTTTCAAAAAAAATTCATTTGTAACATTGGCATGTTGACATTCAACGGAATGTGAGTATTGGCCTTTCATAAACCCTATACCAGTTTTATCTTTATGGTATCTTTGTTTACCTAAGAGATCTACTAGTTTTCTGCTACTATCACACATGTCAAGCTCTTTTCTTAAGTTAAATTTTTTTTCATCTAAAGTGCAGCATTCTTTTTCTTTGATCTCTAATTGCATTTTAGTAACTTCTAAAATTCCAATTTGGAGTTTCAAATCTGCAATTTGTTTTTCAAAGTTATTCACCTTACTTACCAAATTTTCAGTGTCTTTTTTAATCTGATTTTGTTGTATCATAGCCTCCTTTTTGAGTTTCTTAATTTCATCTAGAGCACTACTCAGCTCACCTTCAAAATCCACCTCAAGTTCAGATTAATCTACAATCTAATTTGGACTAATGATTTTCATAAACAGGGTTTCTTCTCCTTCTTCAATCAATGCATATGTACCACTATCTGTTACATCAGCATCTTTGATGAACAGGCTTTTCTTCTTTTTGAAAACATTTTTCTTTTTAAAGTTATTTTGTTTTTTATTTCCCTGTCTCCTATTATCTTCTTCATCACTTTCAGAGTCATTGTTAGGGAATTGAGTAGCATAATTCCCAATCTTGCCACAATTAAAACATTTAAAAGGTAGCTTCCCTTTATACGTACCTAATACTCTCTTCAGTTTTCTCACAAGAGCAAACTCATTATCATCTAGTTTCTCTGAATCAAAGTTTATGTCATTATCCTTTTTCACAGACTTAAAGGCAGTTTCTCTACTAGTGGGATTATCACTACACATTCTCATTTCATAGGTTGTAAAGACACCATGAAGTTCATCTAAAGTGAGTTTTTTTAAGTCTCTCTCTTCTACAACAAATATTTTAGGATCATATTTAGGTGTCAGTGACCTTAACACCCTTTTAACAACTTTTTCTTTTAAAGCTTCACCAAGACCATGAATTGAGTTTATAATTTTTTGGACTCTTAGAAGGTAATAAGCTACCTTATCTTCCTTAGTCATATTTAGGCCTTCAAACTTGGCTCTAAAATTTTGTAATTTAGCCTCTTTAACTTTTTCATCACCCTCATAAATACTAGATAGTTTATCCCAGATAGACTTTGCACTTTTATAGTCCATAATTTTAACAAGCACATCATTAGTCAGTCCATACCAAATAGCATTTGCAACCATAGCATCACATTCAAATGTCTTTTTCTCTTGTGTAGTAGAGGGTGTTGTTGTGGAAGTGTACTTAGTCTCAATTGCATGCCAAACCTCATAGCCTATAGAAGTTATATGACATTGCATTCTATATTTCCAAAAAGCATAGCCAGTACCATCAAATAATGGTGCTCTAGAAGTAGAAAGACCTTCTTGATTTTCCATGGAAAGTACTCCACGAGGAATCCCCTAAGTTGGTTAAAATTTTGGCAAGGGTATGGCTCTGATACCACTTGTTGGAGTTCAGGAAACGCTGAGAGGAGGGGGTGAATCAATGTTTCACTAATCAACTTCAACTCAATGGTTTTTCAAAAACACATAATATGTTTGTAATCATTGAATGTTCAATTTCAAGAGTGTAACCAAATGTGATAGCCA